>RJWJ010001067.1:0-130072 GCA_004363605.1 Indri indri
ACTTCATCAAGGATATAAAAGAGACCTAAATAAATGAAGCAATAGAGCGTGTAAGCTACGGGCAGACCCCAAGTGGAATTATATTCAGTTAGGGTCTGATCAGGGAAGGGGAAGCCACTCTGGGAACTTCAGATAGGAAGAGGTGTGATGTAGCAATCAGAGGTTGTCACAGTCTTTGGAAAACCAAGGGAGCAAAGCCCAGGAAGGGACTGTCAGGAATTCTGTGAGTTCACAGAGGACCACAGGGAGGGTGCCTGGGCCCTGGTGCTTCTCAGGCAGATGCTCAAATCTGCCATCAAAACTCCACACCTGTGCTCTGTGTGCCCACAGAGGCCTCCAAAGAAGAAATACTCCTTCTCTTCTTTCCTCCAAACCTCATATATGGGTGCCTCACATCTTGGACTCTAGCCGGGCCCTGGGGGAAGAGGATTTGGGAAATGTAGTTTGTGGGCTTTGCAATCCCGTGGGGTAGGGAAGAGTTCAGGGTGGTGAGGCTGGTCCTGAGAATGAGCACTTGACATTTGGCACTGTCATAGAGGTTGATCCCCTACCCCCAGACTTCTACACAAAAGCAATGAGATGCCAATTAAAACCTCAAGAATTATAAGACTCATAAGATGAATAACGATCTGAGGCTAGCCAACACACGGTTGAAGAAAAAGGAGAAAGCGGAACCAGGGAAGGAGGAAGGGTATGGCGGTGGGGGGGTCCCCAGGGCCCCCCAGGTGTTGTGGTCCCCTAGGAGGACCCACAGGACTTGCACAGAGTTACTCTCACAGCTATAATGTATTGCAATGCAGGATACAAAACCAAATCAGAGAAGGGAACAGGGGCAAAGTCCAGAGGAAACCAGGTGCAAGCCTCGAAGGGTCCCATCTCAGTGGAGCCACACGGGACTCACTTGATTCTTCCAGCAATGCATCATGGCAACACATCGACCAGGGAAGGCCATCTGAGACTCGTCATCTGAGGATTTTAGTCGGGGCTGGTCATGTAGCTGCCCTCCACCTGACATGTACCAAAATCCCAGACTCCCAGAAGAAAAGCAGGTGGTCACCATGAGCCCATTGTTTGTACAAATGGTTTAGACATAGTGGGCCACTCCTACCAGCTCTGGGAACTGTGACAACCATCCTAACATATGAGCTTCCAGACCTCAGCCCAGGGCCAGCCTTGCAAGCAGGACTTTCTGAGGAGGGCAGGCTCGGGCCTGCTCTTTTCTACACAAAGGGAACAGGCCATGCCAGATAGAAAAACTTATTATTAATAACATGGTATTAATGACAGTGTAGTGTTGGCCCAGGGATCAGACATTGGTTCATAAATAAGAATAGAGAATCCCAGAGGTAGACTCCCGCATTCCCATATATAGGTACAAAATTAGCATTACAAATCATTGGAGAAAGTATTATTTAAGAAATGGTTTTGTGACAATCAGGAAGCCTTATGAAAATAGATAAAATTGGATCCCTTTCTTATTGCATTTATAAAAATATATTCTTTCTCAACAAAAGACTGTAATATGAAAACTAAAAAAAATTTTAAAAATAAAATATAAATTTAGTGAAGGATATCCTAAAATGAAAAACATAAAAATGGGGAAAAGTTCATATATTGAATTTGACAATGATTTCTTGGATATTACCTGAAAAGTACAAACTATGAAAGCAAAGACAGATAAGTTGTACTTCATCTAAATCTAAAACTTTTGTGCACAAAGGACACTATCAACAGAGTGAAAAAGTAGCCCATGGAATAGGAGGAAAATTTGCAAATTATATATATATATATATATATATTTATAAATATATATATATATTTATTGTGGATATATTGATATCCACAATAAAGAACTCCTACAACTCAGAAACAACAACAACAACAAAATCAAACAGCACAATTCAAAAATGTGCAAACGACTTGAATAGACTTTTCTCCAAAGAAGATATATAAATGGCCAATAAACATATTAAAAGAGGCTCAACATCACGTATCATTAGGGACATGCAAATCAAAGCCACAGTGAGATACCACTGCACACCAATTAAGATGTCTATTAAAAAAAAAAACAAAACAGAAATAACAAGCATTGGTGAGAATGTGGACAAATTGGAATCCCTGTGCATTGCTCATAAGAATGTAAAAGGGTACCACCACCGTGGAAAATGGATAACAACTGCTCAAAAACATTAAAAATACAATCCGGCAACTCCGCTTCTGGGTGCATCCCTAAAAGCCGTGCAAGCGGGGACTTGAACAGGCATCTGTGCATCTGTGCTCATTGCCACGTTATTCCCAGCAGCTGAAAGGTCTGAAGCAACTCAACTGGCCGTTAATGGATGAACGGATAAGCAAAATGTGGTAAACACACACACAGTGAAAGGTTATTCAGCCTAAAAAGAAGGGAAATTTTGGTATATGCTCCAACATGAATGAACCATGACAACATCATGCTAAGTGAAATAAGCCAGTCACAAAAGGACGAATATTATATAATTCCACTTATATGAGATCCCTAGCGTAGTCAATTCATAGAGACAGAAAGTAGAATGGTGGTTGCCAGAGGCTGGAGGAAGAAAGGATGGGAGCTAGTGTTTAATGGGGACAGAGTTTCAGTTGGAAGATGAAAAAAGTTCTGGAGACGGATGGTGGGGATGGTGGCACAACAGTGTGAATGTACTGAATGCCACTCAACTACAGACTTTAAAGTGGTAAATTTTATGTGGTGTGTATTTTGTAACAATTGAAAAACACAAGAAACACAGATCACAAACATATGAATATGTGTGACTACCTAGTAATTTAATGCCTCTATGACAAAAAGCATGACAAAAATTTAGAAGACAAGACCCAGCCTGAGAGAAGATATTAGCAACCTTTAGAATAAGTGAAAAATGAAAATGGTTTTAAACCACTAAGAAAAAGGCAAACGATATAATAGAAAATGAATAAACAAAATATATAAGAGCAACTCACAGAACAGAAAATCAAGCAGTCTGTAAACATGTAAGAAGATGCTCATTCTCGCTGGGAATCACGACAGTGCAAGATCAAACGGTGATGGTGCCGTATCACCGTCCCCAGACAGGCAAGCAACGCTGAGTCTGACGGCACTGCTCTGATGGGCCATGGCAGGTGGGAACTTCACACAGCGCCAGGGGAGTGGCTGGTACAGCACTTCAGGAGCAACTGAGCAATATTTAGCCAAATTGAAAATGCACACAGTTTCAAGAACACACTTGCCATGTACATAAGCGACAAAGGATTCCTACCAAATATATGTAAAGAACTCTTCAGCAGTGCCCACAGAGCCATCTAGCGACTGCCATAGCCTCTCTCTGATTCCTCATGAAGCCTAAAGGCACCAGAAAGAAAGCCAAGAAGTCCCTCTGTCTCGAGGTGGATGGACTCTTCAGGCGGGAGGAGACAGAAACGTACAGTTAGAAAGAGGTTAGGTTGTGTCTCAGTGATGGATTTCCAATTTCTTGTTACATTATTAAAAATAATTAAAGGATAGATGATAGTGCTTTAGTCTATTTGAGCTGCTGTAACAAAATACCTGAGACTGAGTAATTTATAAACAGTAGAAATTAATTCTCACAGTTCTGGAGGCTGGGAAGTCTAAGATCAAGGTGCGACAGGTTGTGGGTGTCTGGTGAGGGCTTGTCTGTTCCCCGCTTCCAAGAGGGCGCCTTATTACTGTGTCCTCACATGGCAGAAAAGGTGGAAGGGGATGAGCCCACTTCCTCTAACCCTTTTATAAGGGCTTTTGTAATACTGTGAAATATGTTTGGTTTTGGTCTTGTCCCAGTATTCTGGCATACAACTCCTAAAATCCTTGGACTCTTCACGATAAGTGTCTTTTTGTATGCTAACAAGTTGACTGCTGGCCGGCAGCCCCCAGGTAGCTTCGGGGATGGTCACAAATACCAAGACAGGATGGGAGGGTGGGGTCTTTCAGGCCCTCCCCTCAACCTCTGAGGAAGGGAGAGGGGATGAAGGTTAAACCGATCACCAATGGACAATGATCTAATCAATCATGCCTAATATTGAGGCTTCCATAAAAACCCTCCAAAACAGGGTTGGGGACATTTTGAGATAGCTGAACCCATGGAGGTTCCTGGAGGGTGGTGTGCCCTGGGAGGATAGGGGAGTTCTGAGCCCCTTCCCTGTACCTCCCCCATGCATCTGTATCCTTTGTAATATCCTTTATAATAAACCGGGAAATGTAAGTAGGTGTTTCCCTGAAATCTGTGAGCTGTTCTAGCAAATTAATCAAGCCTAAGGAGCAAGTGATGGGATCCCCAATTCTTAGCCAGTTGGTCATAGGCTGAATGAAACACCCTGGGCTTGCAATTGGCATGGGAAGTGGGGGCAATCTTGTGGGATTGAGCCCTTGCCCATGGGATCAGACACTGTCTCCAGGAGGACTCCAGCTGGTGTCCACTGAAGAACTGACTGCTTGCTTGATGTATGCCGGGGGTGGGGGGAACCCACTCACATCTGGTGTCAGAAGTGTGTTGTGAGAGTGTATTAAAACTGAGTTTGTTTATTCTGGATTCAGAGAGCCTTAATCTCATCCACGAAGACTCCACCCTCATGACTTAATCACAGCCTAAAAGTCTCAACTCTTAATTCTATCACATGGGAGATTAAATTTCTTTTTTGTTAGTTTGTTTGGAGTTTTTTTGTTTGTTTTTTATTTCAAAATGTTACAGGGGTAATGTTTTTGGTTACATGGATCTCTTTCATAATGCTTGAGTCAGGGTTATAAGTGTGCCCATCACCCACACAGTGTTCATTGTACCCGTTAGGTAGGTTTTCATCCATCCCCTCCTCCCCTCTCCCACCTGCTTGATTTCCACTGAGTTTTACTTCCCTCTGTGCACATGAGTGCTCATTGGTTAGTTCCAATTTGATAATGAGTACATGCGTGTTTATGTTTCCACTCTTTAGATACTTCACGTAGGAGAATGGTCTCCAGTTCCATTCAAATTGTTGCAAAAGGCATTAATGTATCCTTGTTATGGCTGAGTAGAACTCCATAGTATACATATACCATATTTTGTTAATCCACTCATGAGTTGGTGGACACTTGGGTAGATTCCACATCTTTGCAGTTGTGAATTGTGCTGTCATAAACATTGCAGCTGTCTTTTTGATAAAGTGACTTCTTTTTCTTTGGGTAGATACACAGTAGTGGGATTACTGGATCAAATGTTAGGTCTATTTTTAGTTATTTTAGGAATCTCCACACTGCATTCCAGAAAGGTTGTACTCATTTGCAGTCCCACCAACAGTGTGTAAGTGTTCCTTTCTCTCTGCATCCATGCCAGCATCTACTGTTTTTGTACTTTTTAATAAAAGCCATTCTAACAGGGATAAGGTAATATCCCATTGTGGTTTTAGTTTGCATTTCCCTGATGATTAGTGACGTTGAGCATTTTTTCATATGTTCATTAGCCATTTGTCTATCTTCTTTCAAAAAGCTTCTGTTCATGTCTTTTGCCCACTTTTTAATGGGATTATTTGTTTATTTCCTTGCTGATTTGCTTGAGTTATTTGTAGATTCTGGTTATTAGTCCTTTATTGGATGCATAGCTTGCAAATATTTTCTCCTATTCTGTATGTTGTCTATTTGCTCTGTTGATTATTCCCTTGGCTGTGCAGAAGCTTTTTAATTTAGTCAAGTCCCATTTATTTATTTTCATTGTTGTAATTGCCATTGGGGTCTTAGTTATAAATTCTTTGCCTAGGCACATATCTAGAAGAGTTTTTCCTACATTTTCTTCTAGAACTCTTATGCTTTCCTGCCTTACATTTAAGTCTTTTATCCACCTTGAATTCATTTTTGTGAGTGGTGAGAGGTGTGAATCCTATTTCATTCTTCTGCATGTGGCTATCCAATTCTCCCAGGACCATTTATTGAATAGGGCTTCTTTTCCCCAGTGTATATTGTTATCTGCTTTGTCAAAGATCAGTCGTTTATATGTGGATGGTTTTATATCTGGGTTCTCTGTTTTGTTCCATTGGTCCATGTCTCCATTTTTGTGCCAATACCATGTTGTTTTGATTACTATAGCCTTGTAGTATAGTTTGAAGTCTGGTAATGTGATGCCTACATTGGAGATTAAGTTTCAACATATAAATTTTGGGGGACACATTCAGACTTAGATAGATAGATATAGACAGACAGATAAATAGATAGAAAGAATGAGTAAGTAAACAAGTGGGCCATTTGTGGACCAATAATCAGAATTTGTTGTAAAACAAGCATTATAAATAATTTAATTCTATATACTAATAAAAGAAGTAAGAAAGGAAAGGAAAGGGAGAGAGGGAGGGAGAGAGGGAGGAAAATGCACATCCTCTCCATCCTTGGTTTATATGCTAGAAAAACTTTTGCACAAGACAACATAAATAAAGATGTTCATGACAGCATTATTTATAATGTCAAAGAATCGAAAACGACATATATGTACCCATCAACAGGGAAATGGAAAGATCAGTGATAGTGTTCTAGTATGTATATGACTGAATATTGTATAAAAATTAAATCTGCCAGATCTGTTTGGGTCAGCAAGGTTAGAGAGCAAGAACAAGGCCAAATAGGAAAAAGACAAATTGCACAAAGATATGTACAGCAAGAAGCCATTTCTGTAAAATCAGAAGCCCAGAAAACAATATTATATATAGTATTCCTTATGAATGCATGCACACACTGTAACAATATGAAGGCCTGGGTGGGAAGGTTATCCTCATATTCAGAAAATAGTCATCTCTGGGACCGTACAGAGAGAATGGCCCCAGAGAAGGGTAGAGATGGGACCCCAACCATATCTGTAGCATTTAATACCTTTTGAAAATAAAAATTTGTGACAAAATTTTAACATTTCAAAATTCTAGTTGTGGAGCATGTGTGTTTGTAATGTTACTTTTTTGTGTTTGAAAGTTTTTTATTAAAATCCAAAAAAAAAAGGAAAGGCATATCCTCTGTAATGTCCAGGACCCTTCTCCTGAACAGATAACAGCCACCTTCAGTCACTCCCGGTATGAAGCCTGGAGCCCCACAAAGGAAAACCAAGAGGTGCCTCTAGGTCCAGTCAATGTAAACTTGGGCATGTTTGCCTCCCTCTCTGAGCCTCAGCTCCCTCATCTATAATCAGGGCAGCAGAAGTGGGACTGCGGCAAGAATTAGGTGAGGTGAACTCTGGCTCCGGCACACAGAGACTGCGCAGCAAACGTGGGTCCTTCTGGCGGTCAGCAGTGTTGTGCTAGCTACTTGTCTCCTATCCTGTGCATTTGCCAAATAGGAAGAGGAAAACCAGCCAGCGCAGTAAACTGTCTTCCTCCGTGACCTTCCTCTCTCCACTTGGAGGTCAAGCCCCAGGACTTCTGAAATATAAGATGCCCAGTGGAGAACAAACAGCGTTGGATAAACCTCAGGCCACACATTTAAAACTTTAGCCTTAGAGAGTGACTTGCCAAGAGATTTGGAGGACTTGGAATGAGTCTTCCGTACAGTCCCTGCTCTACCTTTAGCGTGGACTCTGTTAACCACATCATGCTCGTTCGCGCATCTTCTCACCAAGCTCATTCGTCTTCCAAACAACCTGTCCTAGAAACCCCACCCCAGGTCAGTGGGCACCCTCTGAGCCAAAGGCCACAGGCTGAGACTCGTGTTCCTGACTCACGCTGATAAGGCTCCCAGGGCAGGGTCTGGCCCAAGTTCCTATGAGTCACTAAAGCTTGGTCCGAGGTTGACTCTTGGAGAGCAGTGTTCTGAAGTTTCTCATCAGAAAGTGCCCTGCAGGGACAGCTCAGGTTGAAACTGAATCAAACACAAATGGCCTTCATGCTGCTATGTATTCTTTGGCACATATTTAAGTAGGCTGGATTTTACCAGAGTTTTCACAGGAATATTGTCAAATGCGTATCGTGAATCTGCATTCTTCAGATGACGGAACTGAGAGGGGAGGTTACGGCTACGTTCTTACAGCTAGGGATGTGCAGAGCTGGGCCTGGAACTCAGCACTTCAGGTTCCTGAGCTGCTACTCTGTCTACTCCTCCCTCTTTGTTGGGCTAGGTCCTGCAAGAAGCAAGGATTTTGTTAGGGGAAACAGCTGTGAGCAGAGGCAGGAAGACTGGGAGAGCCACGCCACCATGCCGCCGGTCTGCCCCAAAGAAGGAGAGAGGAAGGGGGTGAGAGGAAAGGGAGGTTGGTGGAAGTGTCCCGGGTGGTGCAGTCTAAAGATGGTTCAGCAAGGCCACTGGTGAGCCTTCAAGACAAAATTGGCATCATAAAACTTCAGCTTCTCCAAGACACGATGGAATTCATTCAGAACGTGGCTGCCAGGGCCCTTGGTGAGTGAACTCCCTGTCATTGGAGGCCTTCATGGCGCATTCTTGTGGTGGCCACCCTGTCCAACTCCCCTGCGATTTGACCGAGAACTTGGAAAAGCCATTCGGCAATACATCTCAGGAGCCTCAATACGATCGTGGCCTTTCCCCTGCAAACTCCCCCTTCTAACAAATGATCCTGAGGGAACACAGCCAAGCCCAAGGATGTCTTTATGCACAGCATGGCTGAGAACAGTGTCAGCAAAGTAAGTACACAGGCATGCCCACATACATGCACAGAAATGACATATCTGCCTGATGAGGCACATGGGCCCCCACCCAAGATGCTCAAATGTTGAAACTAGCAATGTCACACACGCACCTGAAGGGTATGAAAAGATTTATTAGGGATATCATGGATGTCTTTAGGGAGAGCAGGGCAGGCATGTGAAACAGGAAAGGAGACTGGCTTGGGTTTTACTGTGGCTGGGGCAGGCCCGGTGAGTGTTCCCAAGCACCCTGGGCAGGGGATCACATGGCTGAGTCCCCCACTGCGGCCAACAGAGTGAGCACCCAGGTTTTCTTGTCCACTTGCCCCGATAAGGGTAGAGGGAGGCACGAGGCTTGAAAGCTGTCAGCACTCAAACATTGAGAGAACAGAAGCAGACCGTTCATTCCAGTGATGTGAGGGAGGGCAGCCCTTGCCTCTGGCCAGGTAAACGCCCGTAGACAAAATCTCCCATGGGGGCCCAAGGCAGCCATCAGCCAGCCCAGTTACGTGGACAGACTCCAGCTGAGTCCTCACCTCAGCAATGAACATTCTTCTGACTCCGAATCTATTTTCAAACTTAAGTTTGCAAACTTAAGCTCCTCAAATTGCACCATAAGAATAACCTTTTGGATATAATGTGACATCAACTATGTAAAACAAAACATAGCTTGAAAAATTAAGTGCGAGAATATTGGCAATAGTTGACTTTCTATGATATTTTTCTCACATTTCTATGTTTTCCAAATTTTCTTTTTTTTTTTTTTTTGGTGTATGTTACCTTTAAAAATTGAAAGGGACTTTATTTTAACATTCTCATCAACATTATTCTTGGCCGGTGTGGTGGCTCACACCTTTAATCCTAACAATCTGGGAGGCCAAAGTGGGAGGATCGCTTGAGCTCAGAAGTTTGAGACCAGCCTGAGCAAGAGCGAGACCCCGTCTCTACTAAAAATTTAAAAATTAGCCGAGTGTCGTGGCACATGCCTGCAGTTCCAGCTACTCAGGAGGCTGAGACAGGAGGCTCAAGCCCAGGAGTTAGAGGCTGCAGTGAGCTACAATGATGCCACTGCACTCTACCTGGGGCAACAGGGTGAGACTCTGTCTCAAAAACAAACAAACAAACAAACAAACATTATTCTTGATCTGAGAGCTTCTTTATAGCAGTGTTTAGAATTGTTGTGGGAGAAAATGGAGAACCAAGATGGGAGAATAAGGGAAAAACTAACATTCTCCAGCAGATCTATTATCTATGAGCTCTCAGTTGGAAATAACCACCCCTATGACACTTTGCAAAGCATAATTCCTGCTCCAAGAAAAGTCTGCTTAGAAGTAGCTGGAAGTATAGGTGTGTGTCCTCACACCGGCTCACTAACCCTCAACTTTTCTCAGGCTTTGATGTTCTTGATAAGCTGACAGCACTTTCTACTAGAGATTTAAAAGCTTTTTGTATACCCAGCAAATAATCACTTATAAGGGATCCAAAAATAATGTTGGGTGCCATTAACCAAATTAAATAATTAAATATCTTCAAAAACTTTGAATTATACTTACAAATTGCTTACACTCAATTTGCTTTTAAATATTTCAGTGGTCTGACAAACCGTCCCAACACTGAAGTAATTTTTACAAATCAAATAAACCTATAAAAACTGTGAACTTTTATATATATATATATATATATGCCTAGTAAGAGTTACACTTAAAATCGCAAATATAAATCAATTATTTACCACATATTTATTGGAGTTTAAAAACCATCACTCTAAAATACCAAATTCTCTTAATACCAAATTTATACAGATTCCTTAATATGAAAAAAAATGATATGGTGGATTTTGATTCTCTTACATATATTGAGAGAATTCTGGACTTTGTTTTGTTACTCATGGTTCTTTGTCCCTGGTCGCACTTTGCCCCTGACCCACTGGATAATGCTAGGATTTGAGGGCAGTTATTGGCGTAGAGCAATGAGGAGGCATGGCAGGGGGTCTTGAGGAGGCTCGGCTGTGCCCTGATGAGCAACAACCTCAGGAAACCTCACCGGAGTTTCAGGCAACACGAGGAAAACGTACCCAGACAGGGAGCAAGGGCAGCTTCTCCTGGCGAAGGAAGCTTGGCAGAGTGTAGGAGCTCAGTTTTCGCTGTCACTGGAATCTGCCCATATGTCCGTATCCCAATTCTCAAGGCCCAGCTCTTTCCCAATCAATGCCATGACTTTAAGATTCAATAACAAAAATGAAAACATATGATCATGAATGTTTATAGCAGCATTATTCCTAACAGCCAAAATTAGAAAGAGTCCACGAATAGGACTACAGGTAAAGAAGCTGTGGTATGTAAACAGTGATATACTACTCAGTTGAAAAAAAAAAAAGAAAGAAAGAAAGAAAGAAAGAAAGAACTGCCAATACAGTCACCAAACATCGGTAATTTTCAAAATATGATGTGAGTGCAGGAAGCATTACACAAAAGAAAATGTGCTGGATGATTCCATTTATATGAGGTTCTAGAACAGGCAAATCTAATGTATGCTAACAGAACACAGAGGTTGCCTTTGGAGGTGTGGGGGCAGGGATTGATTGGGAAGGGTGGGAGGGAATATTAGGGGACAATGCTCAAACTTTCAACTCTTTGATTGGAACTCTCCTTGGCTCAGTGTCCACTTGCATAGTTTACAAGATCTGCTTTCCAAATAACTGTCGGTCACAACTCCACAAAGTCTTCTGCCGCTATGTAACCAGGCCCCTTTCCTCCATTTCCCTAGAATGTGATCCTCATTTCCTTTCCAGTCTTCCCCAGCAGCACCGTTAGCACCCACATTACCACTAACAGTGCATTTGTGACGAGTTATTCTCTAAGACTGCAGGTTTCTCCACAGGGCTCCCTGCTGGGTCCTAGCTCCTCACCAGCAAAGTTGTCAATGTCCATATTTCTGCCACCAGTGTGTTCAACACAATTTAGGCCTTTCCTATCATGCTCCCCAAAATTCTTCCCAACCCTGCCCATTGCCCAACTCCAAAGCCATTTCCACGTGTTTAGTATTTCTTATAGCAGCACCCACTTGTGGTACCAAATGTGTATTATTTTTTTTCCTATTGCTGCTGTCATGAACCGCTATGATATTAGTGGCTTAAATGACATAAATTTATTATCTTATGGTTCAGGAGGGCAGAAGTCTAAATGGGTCTCACTGGGCTAGAATCAAGGTGTTGGCAGGACTTCACTCTCAGAGGCTATAGAAGAGAATCCTTTTATTGCCTTTTCCAGCTTCTAGACACTACCTACATCTCTTGGCTCATGGTCCTCTTTCTCTGTCTTCAAGGTCAGAAATGTTGACCCAACTCCTACTCTTATCACCATCTCTCTGATTCTACCATGTCTGCCTCCCTCTTTTGCTTTGAATAATCTTTGTGATTATCCAAAGTCCCACAGAGATAATCCAAGATGATCTCCTCTTTTTAAGTTAACTGATTAACAACTTGAGTTCCACCTGCAACCTTAATTCTCTTTTGCCATGCAACATAACATCCAGAGGGTCTGGAAATTAAGATGTGAAAATTCTTAGGGGTCCATGTTCCTGCCTACCACACCCAGCCTGGAGAGAATTTGCAGGAAGTGGCAGGGAAAGCGGCTGGTCTACCTGAGCAGAAGTGATTCAGCTGAGAGTCCACCAGGCTAAAGCAGCTGGAGTTCACAAAGAAGAGTACAAAGGAGGAGTGAGAAAATGTCAGGAATGTAAAAAAAAAAAAAACAACCAAAAAACCAAAAAACTACCTGAGGCTAGGGAAAGAACAACTAGAAAAGGATTAGAGGGGAAAATCTGTGGGGCTCACTCAAATCCAAGAAGAGTTCCTCTTCCCACCAGCTGGAGTGGAAAACTTTACCATTTGTGGAACAGCAGGTAGAATATTCAGAAAGCTTGTGCTTCAGTAGTGGGGAGAAATTTGCCCTAGAATAAGTGATGTTCTGATCCCACCTAACAAAGCTTAAAGGAAATACCTCCCCCACCCCAACCAATTAAACTGTTTTCAAGTAACTTACCTGTATCCCAAAAGAAAGCACAATAATATCTGTAAAAACACAAAAATATCCAGCACCCAACAAGGTAAAATTCACAATGTCTGGCATCAAATAAAAAATTACCAGACATTCAAAGAAGCGGGAAAATAGAATACATAATGAGGAGAAAAATAAATCAATAGAAACAGATCCAGAAATGACATGGATAGTAGAATTAGTAGACAAGGACATCAAAATAATTATTACAACTATATTTCATATATTTAAAAATCTAGACAAAAGACTGAGCATATTAAAGAAGCAACACAAAAGATATTAAAAAGACCCAAATTGAACTTCTAGAGATTAAAACCACATGCCTGAGACGAAAATTGCACTGGATGGGATTAAGGATAGATTTGATATTACAGAAAAAATAATTAATGAAAATCAAAACACAACAGAAACTATTCAAATAGACACAAAGAGAGAAAAAAGACCAAAAAAAAAAAAAAAAACGCAGATGTGTAACTGAAATCATGAAACAGAGGAGAGCAAAGAATGAGAAGAAAAAATATTTGAAGAAATAATAGCTAAAAATGTTCGAAGTTGGTTAAAACTACAAACTCACAGATCCAAGAAGCTCAGCACAGCCCAAGCACAAAAACCTGAAGAAAATAACACTAAGAAATATCATAAATTTGTTTGCTTAAAATCAGTGATAAAGATGAAACAGTAAAAGCAGCCAGAGGAAAGAAAGCACATCACATATAAGGGAAACATGATAAGGGTGACAGGCAGACTGTTAATCAGAAATAATAAAACCACAAGACAATGGGAAAACATCTTTAGAGTACCAAAAAAAAGAAAAAAAAAAAAAAAACCTGTCAACCTAAAATTCTATACCCAGCAAAAATATCTTTTGAAAAGTGAAGGCAAAATAGAAACATTTTAAACATACAAAAGCTGAAAGAATCTATCAACAGCAGACCTCCTTGAAAATAAATGTTAAAGGAAGTCCCTTGGACAAAAGGAAAATAATACCAGGTAAGTCTGGATCTACACAAAGGAATAAAGAGCACTAGAAATTGTAACTAATTATAATTATAACTATAAGTGGCTTGTGTCTATAATCCCAGCACTTCGGGAGGTGGAGACAGGAGGATCACTTAAGGCCAGGAGCTCGAGACCAGCCTGAGTAATATAGTAAAACATCGTCTCTACAAAAAAGTGGCCAGGTGTGGTGGCACAGGCCGATAGTCCACCTACTCATGTGCTACTGAGTACCACTGCACTCCAGTGCAAGGCCTTGTCTCAGAAAAACAAAACAAAACAAATGGGAACCATCCAGATGTCCAGCAACAGGTAAACGGAGGAGCAAACTGTGTCCAGCCACACAATGGAATAGACTCAGCAATGAAAAGAAAGGAACTAGCAAGGAACACGCCAATACAGATGAAAAGCAACATTCTCATGCTGAAGGAAAGGAGCCAGACAGAAATGAATACACACATGTGATTCCATTTATACAAAACTCTAGGAGATGTAAAGTAATCCATAGTGACAGAAAGATCAGGGTGATCTGGGGATGAGAGGGAATGAGGAGGAGGAGGGAGCAGCAGAGGGAGGAATTTGGAAGGAGGAAACCTGGGCGACAGATCTGTTCGCTATCTTGATGGTGTTGATGGTTTCACGAGTGTCTGTGTTTGTCAAAACTTAGCAAATTGTACGCTTCGTATGCCGTTTTTCGTGTGTTGATTATACTCGATAAAGCGGTTTAAAAAATCTTGTCCTGTGGAACTTTCATTCTAGTGACACTCAAAATAGCACAAATAAAGGAGTCAACCCACATCCAAACACACGGGCTCTATCGTCACACGACACCTTGTATAATTACTTGTTTATGTGGTTTTTCCTTCTCCCACTAAGATGTGAGCTTTCAGAGGACAGGTGCTCGGTCCACTTTCATTGATGACATGTAACAAGATGAAGAAAAGTTCACTCTATTGGAACCAAGTCCCTCTGAGAAAGACAGTCACCCTTGCTGGACAAATGGCTCACCGAGCCCGGCTGGGGTCGGGGAGTCCCTGAAGGGCACTGGAGAGAACCACTGGCTCCGGGACCCAGAGACCTGGGGAAGCTGCATGTGACAAGGTGGGGGCAGGTGCGGGGTAGCCAGAGGGTAGGGCGCGCCTCGAGCCTCCTCCCTGCCATTGCTGTCTTCACACCCCAGTTTTCTGTCTATGCTGCAAGGCTGTTGAATGCCTGGGGCCTGCGGATTTCTTTTTCTCAAGAGGACTTGGTGAGGAAACAGCCATGTGCATCAGAGTGACGTGGGACAATGAGAGAATGAGGACGTACCCGACTCTGGGGAGATTCGGGCTTTCCTCAGACCGTGGAATGGGGATTCAATGCACTCCTCCCTGGGTGTCAGTGTCGAGGAGGTGCCCGTAGGGAAGTGAGTGTCAGCATGGCTGAAAGGCTTGGAGATTCCCTAGGTTACAACGTGAGCAAGCTGAGGCTCTTGCTCTCACCACCTCTCTGCGACTTTCTCTCAAAAGCTCTGTGCCCACGGAGAGAAATCATTATATTCTTTTCTTCATGGTGAAGCATAAACATTGGAAAGAAAAAGAACAGAATAATAGTAAGCTCCTCCGCCATCCCAATTAGCTGCAGAGAGAAGCTGGCTTTTCCCGGGGCTGGTGCGTGCCCTGCAGCCTCCTGGAATCCTGGGGTGAATGGCTCCAGATTTGGGGGATGGCCCCCTGGGTGGGGATATAGGAGTCTGGGAGGAACTGGCCAAATAATCAGGGCATTCACATGAAGGGCTTCGCTTGCTGTTTCAGTGCAAATTAGCAATTAGCAGGGACTGGCACTCAGCCACCTCTCCTTGCAAGGCCAGCTGGCAGCACATGTCATTTGGTTCTTGGCTGGGGACCCACAGGCTGGGTGGCAGGGAGCAGGCAGTGTCAAGGCTGGACCAGAAGCATCGCAGGCCTCCACCTCCCTGACTGCTCCCACTCCTGGGCATGGTGCAGAGGGACCCTGCACAGCAAGCTGCCTCCTCCTGCAAGGAAGTAGGGTACCAAGCAGGGCAGGACAGGGCTCGGGAGCCTTGGTTCCACCATTGCACTCAATGGAAGGAAACAGGAAAAGTGAGAGTTTTGCATAAGCTCAACCAGCTAGAGAGGGCTGGAGCCAGGACCCAAATTCTCCTGCTCCCTAATTTAAGACACTTTTCTGAAACCAGAAGTTCTCAAACTTGAGTGAGCCTTAGCATGCCCTGGAGGCCTTGGGGGAACACAGATTACCGGCCCCACCCTAGAGTTTCCGATGCATTTGCATTTTCTAACAAGTTCCTGGTGATGCTGATGCCGGTGGTCCTGGGTCCACATTTTGAGAATCACCACCCAAAAACATGTCTTAAAAGGTAATGAGAGAGAACACTCCTTCCCTTATTCATACTCAAAATAATTGTGGGGTGTAAGCAAAGCCTAGCAGGAAGAATGGGGAATCAGGCAAATCATTTGATTGGCATCAGAAAGCAAAAGAAATAGGGGTTCAGATGGATGATCTACTTCACCAAACAAGAAAGTCAGACGAATGTGGAAGTTTGGAGGATAATTCATGTGGCCTGTGTAGAAAGCTGGAGAAACTGGGATTTTAGCAAAATAAATGATTTGCTGATGATCTGTTTGGAATATATGCAAAGAAACCAACCTCACAGGAGACCACAGAATGACCCCGCAGCCAGGGCCATGCACGCCTTCCTTTCGGGGCTGCCCTGGCTTGGTAGGTATCTAAAGCTTAAAGATTTCCAACCTCCTGCCAGCGCCTCCATTCCCTCAGCGCCCAAGGAACTGAACAGGTGAGCCACAAACCCTTTGCTTTTACTGGAGACAGTTGCTGAGACCTAAAGTTGCCAGATTTAGCAAATAAAAATACAAGGTGTCCAGTTAAATTTGAATTTCAGATAAACAACAAGTAATTATTTGGTCTAAGTCAGGAGCGGGGAACCTGTAGGCTTAAGGCCACTTGTGGCCTTCTGGGTCCTCAAGCGCAGCCTTTTGACTGAATCTAAATTTTACAGAACAAATCCTTTTATTTTTATTAATACATTTTGGTTCCTCTTTTACATTTTCATTTTATTTTTAAAATGAATGCATTTAAAATACCAAAGAATAAATTAAGTTTCAACAAAATAATCCTCTCAGGTTGACCGGCACAATTAGAACATTAGTAGCCATAAGTGCTAAATTGACGGCTGCTACATTCACGATTTGGTTCTAACTTCCCCTGCCCGACTGGCGCCACTACTGCATGAAGCTGGTTGGTGAGAGTTCACAGGGGTCGAGTGCACCAGTCTGTTATCGGCTTTTGACAGTGGTGCACTGTGTTTCTGTTTGAAGTGGAATTTGTGAACAGTTGCACAGCTCAACAGTATTTTTTAATTCTGTCTGCTTAACAGCCCATCATGTCAAAGAAGACCAAGAGAACACTGAACGAAGAAAACAGATTTTTTAATGAGGATTGAGAATTGCAATATTATCTTGTTTCTGCTAAAGATAAGATGATTTGCTTGCTTTATGGTACTGCAATATCAACATTAAAGAAATTCAATGCCCATCAGCATTATAACACTCATAAGGACCGCAAATATTTTAAATTAGAGGGAGAGGTGTGAAAGGTTGAATTGCAGAAATTAAAAGATGAAAAGTAAAAACAAAGACAATTATTTCAAGCAGCAATAAGATCTGGAAATAATGCCACTGAAGCAACTTATAAAGTAGCTTCCACACTATGGAAAAAAGGGAAGACATTCAGTGACATAGAAATTGTGAAAGAATGCACTGTCGGGCCGGGTGTGGTGGCTCATGCCTGTAATCCTAGCACTCTGGGAGGCCGAGGCGGGCGGATTGTTTGAGCTCAGGAGTTCGAAACCAGCCTGAGCAAGAGTGAGACCCCGTCTCACTCTAAAAATTGAAAGAAATTTATTGGACAACTAAAAATATATAGAAAAAATTAGCCGGACGTGGTGGCACATGCCTGTAGTCCCAGCTACTCGGGAGGCTGAGGCAGAAGGATTGCGTGAGCACAGGAGTTTGAGGTTGCTGTGAGCTAGGATGACGCCACGGCACTCTAGCCCAGGCAACACAGCAAGACTCTGTCTCAAAAAAAAAAAAAGAATGCTCTGTCGAAGTTGTAGGATGCTTAGACCCCGGTAAAGTTTCAAGTGCAAACAACTGTTTCTTTCAAGGAGAACCACTGGCAGCATGAATTAACCTTCAACCTAACAGAACAAACTTCATGCAATACTTCAAAAGGAAAATATATATTATTCATTCATTTTGGATGAATCAACTGGTATTACTGACTCAGCACAGGTTTTATACTGTATTCGGGTCATAAGAGAATATTTTCTTTGCTACAAAGAGTTACTCCCTTTGGAAATTCTTATAAACAGAATATGGGGAATAGATATCTTCAACAACTTTGAAGACAAATGTCATGAAGTTGGACTGATATGGTAAATTTAGTGAGTGTATGCACAGATGGTGCACCTTCCATCACAGGGAAACATGAAGGGTATTGCACAGATAAAAAAAGTATTAACAGATCCAGGTGTTCTCATTTCTTTTCATTGTATTGTGCATCAGCAAAATCTCTGTGCTAAAGCTACTGTTTTAGGTGACAATTTGCAACAAGTTATAAGTATCGTTAAGTATGTTCATGCAAATGCAACATGGCATCATCGGTTTTGTAACACGCTAAAGTTGAACAATGAGGTATTCAGCATGGATTTGCCACATGATTCTAAAGTGCATTGGCTATTGCACTATTTCTATAAGAATGCAGCTTTTCTGTGCAATATCATGTCAAATCAAAATGACTTGAATATTTCTTTGCATAGTAAAACTAAGTCTATATATGATATGTGGCAAAAAATCCAAGCATTTCAAAAGAGGTCACCTTTTTTCAAAACACTTCTTTTTCAAAAGGAACATTTTCTCCAGTTAGCAAAGGTCCTTGATGAGCAGGGTGACATATGCAAATCATTTAAAAAATAGCGGCTGTTATAGACCTAGTAATTGGAGAATACAATGAAAGGTTAACTGACTTTGAGAATCATAACATCACACTCAAATTAGCATTTTAGCCTCACCTAGTTGATATCACCAAGGCACCTAAAGAACTACAGATGGAATTGATTGAGCTCTCAGTAGATGACATTTTAAAGTCATTGTTTGATGCTAAGAACAGTCCAATTGAAATACGGAAAAATGCAGTAGAATACCCACACCTTTGGCAACATAGCCAAAAAATACTTTCTTGCTTTTCAACCACTTATTGCTGTGAATCTACATTCTCCTACCTAACCTAAGTCAGGATGTACTTAAGGTCACAAATGACTGATACCCAGCTAGAGGATCAACTGAAACTGCGGACCTCCATGCTGCAACCAAATATTCAAATACTTTCCAATAAAAAACAGACACAACAAAGTCATTAAAAGGTTAGTTAACTTTAAAATTAAAAGAATATTTTTCACTTTTTGAAATTAAGTACATAGTAGTTAGATTTTTACAAAATAATGTACATTTTTAAGTGTATCTAATTGAAGTTTCTTGAATGTGGCCTTATTTGATTACAGCTAAATTAATGCAAACTTCCAACATGAAAAGGTTCTCCACCCTGGTCTAAGTATTCCAAAATAATGCATGGAGTTCACAGACTAAACCCTTTCATCTGGCAACCCTACCCATCCCCAGCCCATTTCTGCTGACCTGCATGTGACCCACAGACCAGCCTTGCCCACCTGCGTGGAGGGGGATACTCCAGATCAAATTATTTCATCCATCAAAGTGTAAAGATTCATGTCTGGCGCAAGGGTAGTGCTCAGTGAATAGCAGCTCTCCTGTCTCCTGTGTGTACAAATGTCCTCCCATTTAGTTCACATGTCGCCTCACCAGATTGTCATAATTCCATTTTACAGGTGAGGAAACCAAGGTTCACAGCCAGCAAGGGATGGAGCAAGGTTTAAACCACACCCACTCTGACTCCGAAGTCAGTCTCCCTGTACTGCAGCCAACAACACATTTCTGCACGGCTGTCATTGTCCCCATGGATCGGCATAGGTGTGTGTGGGTTAGGCTCAGCCAGGCTCTCCCTAGACTCCCTTGCATGAAGGCAGTGTTGGCCTTAGCCTGTTCCATGCGTGAGATCTTGGTGTTTCACATGAGGAGAGTAACTCGGGGAAGTGGTAGATATTACAGTGAAAGGAACATAGATTTAGGTGTCAGCCAGACCAGGCCTTCCATCCTAGCTCGGTCACCCCCTGTCTGTGTGACCCTTGGACAGGTGTCTTAACCTGTCTGAATTTCAATTTGCTAAGCTGAAAAATGGGACCAACCATGCCCATCATTCCTGCTTTCCTGGGCTGCTGGGAGACTGAAACAGAATAGCTGGCGGCAAATCATTCTGCAGATTGAAAGGGGCTATCATGGGGATGTCAGGGTTTTCGGTGAGCCCTGGGGTCTCAGGGCATGGGTCAGAGCTAAAGGTCCCTGAGGAGGCTGGCTCTGATGTGCTGAGCCTGAGACTGAGGTTTTCCAGGTCTCACAGTGGCTCTATCAACCCACGGCAGCAAAATGTCCCTCCTGAGACGTTTTCGTGTGATGCCTTTTAGTCATTGTTTAAGGAGTGTTGCAAATCTGTCTTTTTAATTTACTTGAATGAGCTCATCTCGTCTAAGATGCTAATTATTGTTAGGGCCACCAACCATGCTGGTTTGCCAGCGCTGAAGAGCTTCCTGGGACATGAAACTTTCGGTTTTATAACTGGGACAATTCCAGGAAAACCGAGGCAAGTTGGTCCCCCTAGTCATTGCTTTCATTTTTATCATTATTGTTAAACCCCTTACATTTGGAATATTTTACTCTTTATATCTCCTTCTATTGCATTTCTTGGACCCTGCCATCACTTTCTGTCCCCAGCAATTGTCCTTACTGGTCAGCACTGCATAGTGCCCACAGTGGCTTCACAGCCAGTGTTTGTATGGATCCTCACACTGTCCCCGGGAGATACAAGCTGCAGTTCCTGGGGGCTTTGGGCTGGGAATTGATACGGCTCCTCCCTCCGCCTGTAGGTGTCCTCAAGGGATCTGCATTTTCTCCACCTCTCGGCTCCTGGAGGTGGCCAGATCCCCAAGCTGTTCCCAGGCATGAATGACAACCAAGACAGAGGGAAACTCTTGGGGAAAGAGAAACATCTGTGTCCCTTCGCCTCTTTCCACAATGAGGGTTTAATGCAGGCACAATTGTGACTCCCTTCTGTGAATCAAGTGCCAACAACAGCCTTCCAAGGTGGGGTCCCAATTCCCGGGTGCACCTCACTGGAGCCAGAGGAGCAGAACGGGCATGTTCAGCCTGAGCGTGGAACCTACTGCAACTCCGCAGGGTAATTGAAAGCATGAGGACGCCTAACGCAGCTCTCTAGCCATGGAGGGGCACGAATTAGATGTGTTGCTTTGTTGCTTTGTTTGCCCATTAATTCAATCTAGACATTGGGTTTTCGAGGAATTATAATGTTCTCAGTGCTCCAAGAGGGACCACAGAGGTTGGCAAATGGGCTCTCAGAACTAGAAGCCTCTTATCCTGGAAATGGGCCCTATGGAAGTCTGGAAGAAGGGCTCTGGGGAGACCTAGAGCTGGGTTAGAATCCAAGCCATGTCTCTTAGCAAGACTGTGTGTTAGGCCATGCTCCTGGCCTTTTCCTGCTCCTGGAAAGGGACTTGGGTAGTACCTAACTCACAGAGCTGTGACATGGAGAGGGAAGCAAAACCCCAGGCACACAGAGGTGTTCGGAATTGGCGCACAGCTTGCCGTAGTAATGGGGAGAGAGGCATGACCATGCAGAGTGTCTGTGTCCTGTGTCAGCAATGTTTGCACGCAAAATCCAAAATCAAACATTTTAAATGTGTTTATGTGATGGGCTCAGAGTGATTTTTAAATTATTTTAATATTCTGTCTAGCCCCTTTGACCTGCTGAGACATCCAAGAACCTCTGGTCTTAACATTACTATGAACAACAATAATGACTGTGCCAGAGTGTTTAGGACACGCCAGGCACCGTGGTGGCAAGCACAGTGCAGGTACCACCTGCTCCAGTTAATCCTCCCAGAGAACACGCAGGAAATGTCAGAAGTAGGTAACATTTCTGTCCCTACATTTAAGATGAGGGAATTAAACCACAGAGACACTGAATGCCTTGTGCGAGGTGACGCTGGTGAAGGTGGGATTTGAACCCAGGCAGTCTGTCTCCTGGTCCGCATCCTAAACCATCCTGGTCTGAATACAGGGCTCCAGGCCGCGACTCAGGCTACGTTTTATGTCTGCTGGGCCTCCTTGTTTCTATGTGCAGGGACTAATGCCAGACAAGTCTGTTCCAAAGCAGCAGTAAAGTTTTCTTTCCTGAGATAAGAAGATGCATGAAAGGGGTGCATGGAGTTTTATGGTTTTTACAATAAGAATTTCATCAGCGTAAAGTAGTGAGCAGATGTCATGTTGCTGAATTTAACTATTCCACTCACCATCCTTCCAAGTCACCATTCTCCTGACCAAACCCGAGTCTTCAGTTGAGGGCTGCTAGATAGAAGTTGGGTAGAGGGAAGAATGGTTCTTATCCCAAAAGGAAAATGGGAGAACTTGCAAGAAAGAAGCACAGAGCGGGGAAATGGACCATGGGCCTGGCAGTCAGGTTGCCCAGGTTCGACCCTGCTCTGCCACACAGGGCCTGGGGCAGTGAGCAAGTCACTCCAGCTCACTTTGTTGGCCACTGAGCCATGGCCCGGGTAGCCCGGCATCCGCAGCGTGTCGCCCCACAGCTCCAGAGGCCAGAAGTACAAGATCAAGGTGTGGTCAGGGTTGGCTCCTCCTGAGGCGCGAGGGAAGGGCTGGTTCCAGGCCTCCCTCCTGGCTCCCGACAGGCCGTCTCCGCGCGTCTTCCTTCTGCACGGCCTCGGTCGGTGCCCAAATGTCCCTTTTCACTCGTACTGGATTACAGCCTACCCTAATGACTTCATTTCACCTTAGTCACCTCCTTAAAGGTCCTGTCTCCAAACACTGTCACATTCTGAGGTCAGGGGGCTTCGGCGTATGAATGGGGGGGACACATCTCAGCCTGACCTGGACCGTGCAGCTGCTATATTCCCTTCCCTTATTTGATTAAAAATCCCTCTTGGATCCTCCCCCAGACTTCGTATTTTTCCACCAGTCAACCAACTTTGTTCGTCTTGTTTCAGGCCCCAGACCCTGTGCTGGGCTCGGAGCAGAGCTGAGGTGGCCCCAGAGGGTTCCTTCAGACAAGTGTGGAACTCAGACTGTGAGCAGATGCTCAGATGGAAGCAGGTTCTGGATGCAGGGGCAGCTCAGGGAACCACTTTTCTGAGGGGTCAAGGAGGTCTTCACAGAGCCCCTGACCTGGGCATGAACGCATGTATAGGAGTTCACTCACTAGGAAGAGATCGGGCTTGGGGGAGGGATCAGGGCATTCTTAGCACAGGGCTCCAGCCAGCTAAAGCCTGTGGTGAAAAATGGCTGTTGTTTGGCTTGCCAGGATGAGCCAGGTCCCCGCAGGACGTCCAAGCCGCTGTCATCTTTTTCAGCCGGGCTTCCAGCGTCCACCCGACCCTGCTACAGTGCAGCCCCCGGCTCTTTTGCCCACACTGGGCTCCGGGGAGGGAGCTTGCAGGCCAAAGCCGGCGGGCGGTTGGCCGTGGAACACTCGCTTGGGTGTGATGTTTCCACGCCCAGGTGCACATGTGTATGAGGACACGTGTGTGAGAGACGGAGAGAGAGAGAGAGAAAGTGCTTTTATCCAGAGGAAACCAAGGCTCTCTGTGATCTTCAGAGCCTGGGAATTAACCTTCATTAGCAGCCCGGTCTGTTCAGTTCACCTCTCTGAGCCTGAGGGTTCCCCATTAGCAAAATGGGGGGACAAGACCTAAAGACTAATTAACAAAGTTAACACATGCAAAGTGCTTAAATGTGCACCTTGAATGTTCAAATAACACTCATGGACCATTTTGATTTTTAACACTATTATCTCATAGATTTCTTGTTTCAGCTAAATGAGGCGCTGTGCGCGAGGGCCCAGAGCAATGCCAGGAATACCACAGCTGTTCAATGGGTGACAGATGTCAATTTTAGGAAAAAATACTCAGATCCAAAAAAATCTGGCTTTATGTCCCCAGACAGAGCTGAAGTGCCAAGGCCCTATCATTGGCCTCCAAGCCAGAAGGTACAAGGTCAGAATAGCAAGAACCTCAACCAACATTTGCAGAGCACCTTCTGTTTCTAGATTACTAATTCTAAGTTCTAGATTACTTAATTTAATCTCCATAATATGAGTAGATGAATCATTTAACTATGCATTAAATGTAGCATCTACTTCTCTTGTCTCCCTTTTAAAGAGGAGGAAGTGAGGCACAAAGAGGCTGAGTGATTTGTCCAAGATCACACAGCAGGTGAGTGGTGAAGCCACATGCATTGCAGAGCTCTGGCCCCGAGCTCTCTCTTAGGAGGTCGGGCTGGTCCTTAGACGGAATCAGCTCAACCCAGCCATTTGCGCCAAGAGGCAGAAAGGGCCAGCTGCCAGGACCATCTGAAGGCCCACATCCATGTGACAGAAGTGTGGTCTCAGCCCCCAGCTGCCCACAGCCTGCCAAACAGACGGTCACGTCACGGGCTGGTTCCCTCACACGTGGAGTCAACCAACCTTAAACAACCACCGTGAATCCCTTTCCTGTTTTGACAGCTCGGCGGTCCACCTAGGAGGTCACTTAACAGGTCCTCCTCTGCCAACCGGGCTGCTTCTGGAGCTCAGTCGGGCTTTTAATAAGGGTCCTGCAGGATGAAGTCAATCCCTGGGAAAGCGGCACAAACGGATGGTTTAAATGTTCAGTGTTTAAATGTGTTAAGTGTTCACCAGTCCCCTTGGTCTACAGGGTGCTAAGGCCTTCAGCCTTCAGCAACTGCTCACCGTTGCTCTGGCAGATGGGTAATTGATGGTTTTTTGTGGCCTGGTCACACACCGTAAGAAGCCGGCAGTACCCCACCCCCACTCTATGCCGCCTACCCCAGCTTGGCTGAGTGAGTGTGTGTGTGTGTGTGCATAAGGGTGAGAAAGACAGAGACAGAGAACTTTCTGGCAACTCAAGCTCTGCCACTAACTAGCTGATCGACCCGAAAAAGTCGCTCACATTTTGAGAGCTTAGTTTTCTCATCGGGAAAATGAGGGGTTTGGACAACATCAGAATTTTCAAACCCAGAAGAATCCTAGAAATTTCTGGATATGCTTGGCCTAATTTAAACTCCTGGGCTTGATAAAAAGTGAATTCCATTCCAGAAAGCATCACCGTGGTCAGAATTAACATTCATTGAGCCCGGCAGGGTACGGGACGTTGCCCTGAGAGCTGGGGTACTGAGGGGAGTTACATCACTTTGCTCCATGACAAACTGTTAGCATCTTCACAGGAGTTTCGGTTAACTGATAAGGCAATCAAATCACAAGTATTTAATGTCACTGTGGCCCAGGGGAAAAGCCAGGAACAACCTAAGCTTGTCTCTGAGTTCAAATCCCAGTCTCTCTGAGCTCAGAGCCCCATTTGTAAATTGCGGATGCGAATGCCGCCCTTGGAGCTTGTGAGAGCTGAAGGAACTGACATTTGGAAACGCCGAACACATTCTCGGTCATCAATAACACACCAGTTTCTCTCTTCTGAGATTATCGAGGCTTGGAGACCTGACCGTGCCATGGAGAATGAAGATAAGAACTTTGGGCTCAAAGAATTGTTTTCCTTGGCTGGGGAGGAAAGACAACACTACGTATGGCTTTCAGCGTGTGCCAGGGATTGCTGAAGAAAGCCTCTGCGGTGTGTCACAGGGCTGATAGCCACTCTTCAAATCAGGCAAAACTCTGGCTCCCAGGTGCCCCCTCCCCTAAATATGTTTCTAGAGTTCTCCATTGGAACCAATCTTAGAACCAGAGAAGTGTTCGTCAAATACGTCGCTGTCGTGCGTCACCGGCTCGTTCACTCGGCAAACGCTCACTGAAGCACGTGCTACATCTCAGTGTGTGTGAAACTGCTAAGAAGTGGAACTGTGGCCACGACAGCACGGCCTGCCTCAGTGTCCACGTGGAATCCGTGGGCACCAAGAGCCGACTGGGAGGGATCAGATGTGGGGATCCCCGGGGATCCTGGAGCCAGTCCCCGTGGACGCGGAGGGCAGACTGCATTCCTATTGTTGCGATTTTGTCGTTGATGCTGTAGTTGTTGCTTTCAGTATTGTTGAGAATGTTATCCCTGTCCCAAAGCGTTCAATACTTTGGGGTTGATTATTTTTAAAGTCCAAGTTGTCTGGAGCTAAACACAGCAACTCAGAAACTGACGGAAGGGAGCAATAGCAGGGAGACTTCGCGGTGCTCCTCATAAAGCGCGGTCCCATAAACTCGCTTGCTTTACCCCTGTGGAGAAGGAATTATTTTTCCCGTTATACAGATGAGAAAAATAGGGCTCAGAGAGAGCAAGGGTCTCTTTGGAGGCCGCGCGGTTGGCAAGTGGCTGCACTGCCCCTGCTGCAGTGACCTGGCTGATGATCTCCCGACTACCGAAGGGTTCATTAATAGCCCAATTCCCTACCCCTCCCAGTGGCCACAGTCTGTCATGTGACTTTTTAAATGGCCCTCCCCCCCAAAATAAGGCTACTTCCTCACAATTTGACTTTGGGTTCAGCCATGTGGCTTGGTCAAGGGAATAGCTGGCAGGTTGACATGGCCAGTGGCCGGGACACGTTTGGACAGTTTGGTGTCTGTGCCTGGTCAGGACCTGGTTCCTGGAAGGGGCTGCGAGGCACGTGGAGCCGAGCTGCCAGGGGAGAGTGCTGAGAACAGGGCGCAACCAGCCGCACTCCAGCTGACCCGCAAGCTGGGGAAAGGCTCGTACTGTGTGCTGCGGAGTTCCGGGCTTGCTCATTGTGCAGCATTGTTGTGGGTGACATGTGTCATCTTATCCTGTGTTTGGGCCACAGTGGCAGCTACAGTAGAGACAAGTTCACCTCAACATGAGGTTGAGTACCCCCAGGGCTTACCCAGTGGCTAAGACAGGAGATAAATGAGCCATGTGTTCTTGGAGCATCTATCTTCCTAGATAAGTCATTCAAAGCCTTATTTCTATGCTAAAAGCAGACTTGGTTATAATACACAGCAAGATGCAAGGTATATATGAATGAAGATAAATATTAGACTTCAATTACATTGTCCTCTTTCAAAGCGACTGCTGTAAACTTTCCTCCCAGAACCCCCAAGACTGCCTGGCTCTTTGACAGAAGTACTTCCATGGAACAATGAAGCACTGGTCTAAACGTGGACCAGGAAGCACTGGGAGAAAGTTCTAGTGTTTTCCAGCTGTATGACCCTAGGCAAGTCACCAGCCTCCAGGAGACTCTGTCTTCTCATCTGAGAGTGGCCCAAAGAAAATCACAGAACATAAGGGAATTTATGTTGCAAGTATAAAATATGGCTGATGCTTATGGCCTAACAAATAAATAACAATAACAACAACAACAAGTTTCTGTTTGGCACAAACATGCCTCTCCACCTTCCTGTAGCAATAACTCTGCTTAGAAACCCCAAGCAGTAAGTTCTGTCTCCTAGAATTCAAGAGGGACCTCTGAAATCATGGCGTGAGCTTGCCAAGCCCCTAACGATGGATTCCACACTGGCGCTACTTTTATTTATCATCCAGGGGTGTTTACAGGGGCTGGCAGGGTTCGAGGCACTGTCAGAACCTACAGGCAGACACGGTTTCTTCCCTGCAAATAAATGAAGCCTTGAAATATTATATTTTTTATTTGTGCCATGGGCTTTCTAAAAAATAACATGCCTTGCACAATGTTTTCCTTTCCTTGCTTAAATGCTCTCGTCCTGAGCAGGAGAGAACAGTTCATGGAAGAATTTGCAGGCAGAGGGATTCAAGTGGGAATTTTCAGAAGTCTCTGGACCCTGTAGTATCTCTAAGCTCCGTGGGTTCTGGAGTCATAGAACCCGGCTGCCCAAACGAGACAGCCCAGGAGCTTCCGCCTGCCTGCCCCACCTCCCCAGCTGCCCACCCAGCCCCATTAGTTGTACCTCTCAATGTCCCCTCCCCCAGCCCTGCAGCCCCCCAGGCCCAGCCCCATTGCCCCATTGCCCCTGGCCTTGCATTTGCACCGCGGCCTCATTGCCAGTTCTCTCCCATCCACCTCCCCTGCGAGAGTGCTCCTCCTGAACCCAGTATCTCATGGCATCCTCAGTGCTCTCCCGTTGCCAGTGGGTAGAAGTCCAACATCCTTAGTTTAGAGGACAAAGACTGTTGCAGTCTGGCTCCAACTTTCCTGCTCAGCCTCATCCTCACCCATCATTCCCTAGCACAAGACCCATCAGCCGTGCCAATGCCACCACAATTCCTGTGCTATGAGGCCTTCTCCTGCCTCTGGTTAGGCCTCTGTGTCTACCTCCCCACCTGGGAGACTCCCGCTCAGCCTGAGTCCAATACGATCATCTTGGGGAAAGTGTTCACTCATTGGCGACAGTGTACCAAGGCCCTGGGCCCCACGCTTGCTTTAATGTTCTGCTATCACCATCTTGAAATTCTTAAGGATGCTGTCTTTGAACTTGTGTTTTACAAGCAAATTCCCGTGGAACAAGAGGGCAGAAGAGACACATGCGACGTGTGCACACGCTGTTCCCTGCCGCCCATTCCCACGGAGCACCCAGAAGGTTCTGGGTTGCTGCTACAGAGAAGCCACGTGCTACTAGAATACGGAGTCTGTACTGCAGCAAGGGCCCAAGGTAGGCGCCGATTTCTCCCTTACACATGCAGGCCAGCCAGACGGCCCTACGCGTCGGGACCTAAGCCTCTCCAAGCCTGTTGTCCTGCCACCTCTGTAACGTTGTTTTACAGTCCCGCTCTGATAATTCCGACGTCCGAGACCTCTGCAGGTCTATAGCCACTGCCTGTTATTTCTGCTGGTTATTCCTCATGCGGTCTCATTTCCTCGTTTGCTTGTTTATGTGAGTTAAATGAATGAATAAGGAGCCACCCACACCACGTCTGTATTCCAGCCAAGAAATGGTTGGAGAAGCGACAACCTCTCCCTTTAAGGGCACAACTCAGAGCTCATATAAGTCACACTCACACCCTTTGGCCAAAACTGTGACAGATAGACACAGCTAGCTGTGAAGAATGCTTCAAAATGTACTCTTGGAGGATGGCCGCGTGCTCAGCCAAAACGTCAGGCTTCTGTTACATATAAAGAAAGGAGAGCAGGCATCAGCACGCACCAGCAGTCTGCCAACAGCTGAGGCGCGAAAGCCACTCAAAGTAGACTCAGCTGACACATTGTCCCACCTGGGCTCTGTTCTGCTACAAGGAATGAGGATACAGGGGCCCTGGAACCAGGGGGACTGGAAAGACAGGGATGCTGGGAGTAGCAAAACACAGCAACAAATCTTAGGATAATTAGGACAAGCAGCTAAATGTGATGTTTAATGCCAGACACAATGAAAGAGCAAGTTTTCCACTCCAGTTGCTCATAAATTCAAAACAGCTTCAAGGAAGGAGAAACAGCTTGAAAAATTTCTGTGAGTATAAATTTGGTCACAGAATATATTATAGATTATATTACAGATAATACAGATTACATTAGATGTTATCTATGTCTACATGTATCTATCATACACACACACACACACACACACACACACACATAGAGAGAGAGGGGGCGGGTTGGGGAGAGCTCAGCTTAGCTTAGCCCTGGAAGAACATCAGAGTCAGATTATGTCACGTAACAAGGGACAGCAGTTGATGTTAATGAGAAAAGTTACTACGTTGTACTTATGTGTTTGTAGTTCTCTTAAAATTGGTCCTTATTTTATGTCTGTATTTATGTCTGCCAATTACTGAGCAGTTGAACATTTGTGTTGCTTTTTAAATGAAAGCAGCCCTGTGGGCGATCCCCCCTCTCCTTCACTCCGAGCTTTAACGATGCCTGCCCCCCCCAGGCCCCGCTCCTGGCCAGGAAGGTGCATTCGCTGCAGAGCTCCGGCTTCTCCCCCAGGAGCATGCGCACCACTCCTGGAAGGGCGGAACCGCTGGGCATACCTACCAGCACCACAGGGACAAAGGTGTTCTAGAACCTCCCTCCAGTGCGTATAAACAGTAAGGTGCTCCTGTAGAGATGGGTTGGTGGAAAAAACACAGACTTTAGAGAAAGGCAGTCCTGGGTTCGAATTCTTGCTCCCCAGCTCCCTTGTGTGTGGCCTCGGGTAAAGGAGCTTTTCCTTACATGTGAAGCTCTCACGAGGTGGAGGGCAGCAGCTGGCATGGTGCAGAGGTGAAGGCAACAGTCTTGGGGACAGGGTGGACCTGGCTTTATCTGGGCTCTGACTACTCTAGGGTGACCATCCTGGTTTGCTCAGAACTGAAGGTTTCCAGAGATGCAAAGATTTCAGCACTAAAACCAGGACAGTCCCAGGCAAACCAGGACAGTTGGACACCTTACTCCCAGGCACATGCTCCCTAGCAAGTTACTCACCCTCTCTGAGCCTCAATTTCCTTGCATATAGAAACAGGCACAATAACGTCCACATTGCAGGAGAGCTGTAGGGAACAGAAAAAGTGCCCTTTGCAGAGTAGCCATCGTCATTATTATTAATATTACTAACTTCTCCCCCTTCGCCTGTGCTTCTATCTTATAATGGACAATGCCCTAAATTTACCAGGAGGGTCTGCACCGCCCCTCCAGGCCATTATAAAGCAGCCAACATAAAGGACTTTCTCCCTGGTGCATCGTTTCTGTAGGGAGGGGTCCAGGAAGCCCCCAGCCTCCAGGGTCCCCACCTTTCCGGGCCTGAGTGAGTACAGACGAGATCTTGGGTCAGTTACAAACCTTCCCTCCAGCCCAAGACCACTGCTTGGCTCTGAAGCTCTGAGACAACCCCAAGCACTACCCTGTCCACCCTCACCCTGACTGCACTGAAGAGTCCTTCCTAAAATTAATTACCAAGTGGGGGAAAAGAAAGGCCAGATACATGCTGGTGTTTCTTTGTCCAAGAAAAAAACTTGCCATTCATTCAAAGTAAAATTGCTCCATTATGCAGTGATCTCATCTGGCCCCCAGGCCTCAGAAGGAGCTAAAATGCTCAGGGCACAGCCGAGTGCAGCACTCAGAGAAGGTGTGAATTTGCGAGAGTGTGGGAGCTCCATCCAGCCTTCTGGGCTCCTTCACAAATGACTGCCTTCTCCCTTCCAGGCCTTTAGGGCCATTCATGCTGCCTGCAAATCAGAGATATTAGTGGAAACGAAGAAGGTGGTGCTAAAGGAAAAACGCCAGAGCATTCTTTTTCAAAGCATTTTTTTAAAGAAGGAAACACATGGATATTGACTCTGAGAGAAGCTTATCTGGAGCTAAACTTGTGCTGTGGTACCCTCCTGAGGAAAGTCGTAGAGGAGGCGATGTCAGACTGGGCCCATCTTTCAGAAGTTACCAGAATGTTGCTTCTGCCCTGGCTGAGGCCACCTGGGCCATGACAAGATAACTGCCACAGTCCCAGGAGTGACTCCAGGCATGGAAACAGTCTGTTATTGGGGTATCTTTGAGTAACTTAAAAAATTAATCCAGAAGAATCTCAGATATTCATAAGCATTTGGGAGCACGTAGGAGCACGCAGAAGCTTTCATGAGACCCCCTCCCTGAGTCTCTCGCAGTAGTGAGTGGACCACAAAAACAACCCAAGCCCGTGCCCCAACCAATCACAGGCCAGTGGCCTGGGACCACCATGATTGATCTAGCTCAAACACGACCCCAGCCCCGCAGCTGGGCTAGAGTCAGCCTCCCTTGTAGCCCATGGCCGCAGGAGAGAGGTGACATTGGTGCAAACCAAAGGGTTGATTCGTGGGCCATAGGCCAGGCACTGTCCTAAGAACTGGTGTCACCTCACGCTGCCCTCACAGCAGTGGCTGCCAGCACCTGCCCATACCCCTCAGCCTGCCCTGGAGTTCCCAACACACCTGAGCCCTCCTGCATCTCTGCCTGAGGCATCTCTGGTCACAGAGGGAGGGGGAGTTCTGGGACATTAAGCCCCGGGTTCCTGGACCCCAGGGGCGACCTCGAGGCATGTGCACACATGCCCTCCAGGGGCCGAGCCTGGGTCAGCCGCAGTGGAGCCGTGCTCATCCGTCTGACTGACCCCTCCCCTCCCTGTCTCTCCCCTCTCCTTCCCCGTGCTTCCTGGGTTGCCACCCAGATAAATCACTTCAATTGAATCCATGTGTTGGGCTCCACCTTGAGGGAACCCGACCTAATTATTGGGCAGCCTTAGTAATGTCCCTGTTTCACAGATGGGGTGGCCAGGTTTGGGGGCCTCCTTGACTGCAGAGGTGACAATGGCGGTGGAGCTGAAGGCAGGCCTGAGCCCGTTCCTGCCTTCTTTCCACTGTGCCACGTTGGGACAGCTCGCCCCACCTTAACTGTTCCTCCTTCTGGCAACATGCCTTGATTGAGGGACTCGCTGCAGCATAGGGCTACCATTATCATTACCAGGTGGCTGTGACAAGGAAGCACCATGTCCTGCACAAGAATCAGCAAGCCCTCCCAGAGCAAAACGCTCCTTCCTGCCCCTTGTTTCCTCTGAGCCTCACACCACCCTGTGAGATGGGCAGGAGTGCCTCTCTCCTACCATTCTGCCTGTGGGACACAGAGGCCTTGGGATGTCACGTGACTTCTCAAAGCCTGCACAGCTAGGAAGCGGCAGAACTGGAAGGAACCGGAGTGAAAGTTGCCGTCAATATCGTGATTGGCCTGCGGCTCCAGCCCCACAGCTCTCTACGTGGCACCGGCGGGAGAGCCCGTAGCTACGAGAAACCAGTCCTGGAGGAAATTCTACCATCCATTCAACAGTGATGAATGACTTTCATAAACATGAGTCGGTTTCAGAGAAGGAGTCTCTTGTTTGGGGTCCTCCTTCAACCAGCCACATCAGAAGGACACAGCCCAGCCTCCAGGGAGCCAGGCCTGGTTGGATTCCACAGCATGCTTGAAAATTTGGAAGGCCCCAGCTGCTGGCGTAGCCCAGGAGATAGAGGGGTAGAGATAGAGCCTTGGATTCATCCTGAGCCGGCATCCACGGCTGCATCTTTTGGGAAGAAACTTACACCAAATCTGATGGGACCTCCCGTTGGCAAAGGGGCTATTGAGTCAGGAAATGGGATACACAGGCTTCCAGGAGCTGGCAGCACCCTTGAAGTCAGCGGGTCCAAGGCTCTTACTCATAGATCAGGGAAACCAGAGCCCAGAGAGGGCGAGTGACTCACCCGGGGTCCACCCCTCAGAGGAACAGAGGAAGCCATGGCTCGGCCCCATGAGTTCCGGCTCCCGCCCACTGCCTTTTGTCTACTCGCCATTTTACATCTAGCAGGAAAATCAATATTTCTCGTGTTTGAGCCCATTCTGTCTTCATGGTGTCCCTGTGAGGATGGTAGAAAGGGACTATTTCTCTGTTTCCTAGGAGAGGAAACTGAAGCCGGAGTCACTTTGCTATAGTCACCGAGGGGCCATTAGCACCTCCTAGCCTTGAAGTATCCTGGGACAATTGGAAGACAATGGAGGGGAAGGAATGAGGCTGGCCGGAGCAGGGGCCCCTCGTCCACACTGACTGGGGTCAGAGGCTCCAGCTGTCTAACTTACAAGGATCTGTCTGCATGGGACAAACAGGCTGCTCGGTGTGAAGTTCTTGGGGCCCAACCTTCTGCCCGCTCTATGAGTCTGATCTTTGGGCTATCTTCAATTAACTTAAAACAAGGAGTCCAGAAGGATCTCAGATGTTCATAAGCATTCAGGTGTCTCACCACCTCCTGCACACCCCTGCCCGCCTCACTCTACACCTCCCTGCAAATGCCCACACAATACGGGGCTCAAGGAGAAAGGCATCAAAAGATCTCATCAGCTAAAATAACACAGTAACTTTCTCAGGTCTCCTCCCAATTTCATCTCTCGTCTCCCACCGTGATGACCTATATAATAAACTGGAGTAGGAGGCCACGTTCAACGTCCTCTGACAGTCCAAGGTTTCCAGCCAGCAGCTGAGAAGGGCTTGATTTGGGTCTTCTCAGAGCCCTGGGGAAAGTGAGGTCTGACAAGGTCTGGGTGAAAAATTCAGGGATGGAAGGTGGAAGATTTGCTCTCCCAGCAGCCAGGCCAGCGTCTCCCCACCTTTCGTTGGTCCATTTCATCTTTGGAACAGTGTCAGAGGACACAGCTGCAGCCTGCCTGGGGGCCCTCTGCAGTGAGGGAGCTCACAGCCAGGGAGGAAGCCAGAGGTAAGTGCAGAGCCATGGGCGGGGGCTCCTGGGCATGTGTGTGTGTGTGTGTGTGTGTGTGTGTGTGTGTGTGTGTGTGTGTACTCTCCAGGGGGCACAGAGGAGGGTGCAGCCCAGTCTGCCTGCGGGGCAGGGGAGGCTAGAGAAGGCTTCACAGAGGAGGTGATGTGAGCTGAGGACTGTCGCTCACACGTGTGGATGGGAGACCACAGTCTCATCCTGCCGCCTCCTGCCGCAGAGGAAGAAGAGGTGCGGCCAGGTGAGGGAGGCAGGGAAGGATGCTGAAGGCTGAGAGAACAGTCAGCAGAGGCACAGAGCCTCATGCTTGTCCTAGTACTAGAACCTGGGATGTCCTAGGACTCTAAAGCCTAGACTATTGTGGGAAGTTTGGTAAGAGAAGAACCACAAGAACTTGGATGTCCTCAAACCGTGGCCAGTGTGAATGGGGTGGCAGAAGGGGAGGGCAGAGAAAGGAGAAAGTGACACAGCAGAGACTGAGGCCCCAGTGACAGCCAAGGTGTGCCAGGCAGCTCGGCTGTGCCATCACTGCTCTCGGCACTCCGTGCACGCTCACCCAGGCCTCCCAGGGCCCCGGTGGTGGGACACTGGGGCTTGGAGAAGCCTGTGAACGCACCCAGGATCTCACAGCTGGGGGCTGGCATCCCAGAGTCTGCCACATGGAGAGGGACCCAGTGTCCTGCAGGCTGTCACCTCCAGCTGACCCTTCAGCCCAGTTTCAGCCCGGCCCAGAACGAACACATTCCTCACTTGCTTCCCAAACGCATCAGCATCTGACACTGCAGCGGCACGAGAAAGGCCCAGAGGATCTGGTGCGCTCTGCTGGCGACACCAGATTCTTAACATCACCCAGCCATGCAGAGAGAAGTTGGCCGGGGACCTGGCCCAGGCAACGAGGGGCATCATGATTCAGATGGGCTGGACAGGAGCAAGTGAGACACAGGCCTGCAGCAGCCAAGGAGCCGTCGGACCGTGGGCTCCACACGGGCACGGGAGCACGCTGTCAGGAAGCTGCTGCCAGGTACCGTCTGCCTGTGACCTCACTCCCACTTGCTTTGAGCACTGGGCCTTTCTACCTTCTGAGAGCTTCCCACCCCGGGTGCGCTCACTGTGTCCTCTCTGGACAGCTCTGAGCGCCAGTTGGCAGGCACAACCATGTGAATTCAAGGTTGCTCCCAAGGAAGTAAAGTTGGGCAAAGCTGCCCTTGGATCCTAAAGGTCGTTCATTCCCCAAGAACCCTTGCCAGGGCCTGGCTATTAAAGCCATCCTCCCTAACGTGATGGGCTCCAGATAACCCCCAAGGCGCTCAGCTGAAGGGGTGCGTCTGAACCCCACCCACTACCCCACGCCCCCGGCAGCCTTCCCTTCACCTGCACTGGCTCGCTGCCTTAGGATGCTGCTCACTCCACTCAAAGTGGGGCCCACGTCAGTTCCCTTCCCCTGCATTCTCCTGCACACAGGGAGACAAGCAGGGAGGCCCCAGGGGAGAAAAGAGGAAGATAATCGCAGTCCAGACACCAGACCCAAGACGGCTCCTGCTCAGCCCCAAAGAGCCGTTGTGCAGATCCGTGCTTCGGGGCACAAATCTGACCTGGCCTGGCCCTTGGTCCCTTGGGGCTGTATTGCCTGCTTGGCACAGGGACCCAGGGAAGCCTAGGGTGGGGGCGGAGCGGGGTGCTGAGAGCCCAGAACACCTGAGAATAGAGAATCTGGCGCTTCGCTAAGTCTTAAAGGGTAAGAGGAGTTTGCTGTACTGGGGCTGGGGGTACGGGCGGGGCATATGCAGAGGCAGTGGGCAGGGGGTGGTGGCCCTAGGCACAGGGCACTGGCCCTTGCACAGTCTCAGCAGCAACGCACAAGGGACTTCTGCAGCACTGGCCGCCAAGGCAGGAGGAAGGCACACTAGGTGGGGGGCCCAAGCTGGGAGGTGTGATCTGGCTGCAGACACAGATCCCAGGTAGCACCTGGAGAGCCCCTTCGTGTGGTCCCTGCCTCTCTTCTCCCCGTCCAGTACAGCCCCTGTCTCTCTGCTCACAGGGTCGCATGTGGGATCTCCTGGCTGCTGGGTCCGAGGGTGACTCATCACCCAGACAGGCCGACCACATCCTTCCCCAGGATTTACCAGATGGGAGCAAGAGACAGAGACCCTTTCGAGTCTCAGAGCTCCAGGGCTGTGTCTCCTCAGTTAACTGTAGGAGAAGAAAACAGCCACGGTTTGCAAAGAAAATCAGATGATCAGGCAGAGAAAGACGCCCTGCGTTTCCTGCTTTGCTGGCCCTGCCGGCGGCCCCACTCTGCTCTCCCACAGCCGAGGACTCGAGCCAGCAGATGTTCCTCTTGCACTTAAGCTGGTTTGGCTTCTGGAACCTGCAACCAAAGATACAATCTAACACACAACGACCAGCCACGAGCCAGTCCTTGAGGGATGCGACATTGTTGGCCTGCCCAGGCACAACCCCAGCACGGCATGGACCTCACATGCTTGTAGTTTCCTCTCCCCACCCTCAGTCCCTAGAGAGACGCTTCGCAGGCAGAGCTGCCCCCTGGAGGTCCAGGAAGCGTTTACTGCATTTGTTAACAGATCTGGGTTCTGTGGCCCACGTTGCCCCAGTGTAGCAGGCAGCAGCGCCTGAGCGTCCCGGTTCAGTTTAGAGTAGGTGAGCGGCCAGAGGGTGCAGTGTGGCTGACAGCTGAGTGGAGATGGCACCTGTGGGGACAGGTGAGGACAGGACAGGTGAAGGGCAGGGACCCACCCCGCAGCAGCCAAACAACATTAGGCATTCCTTCATGTCACAGTTATGTGGGGGCACCTATGGTATGCTATAGGCACTGTCCTAGGTGCAGAGGACACAGTGCTGAGCCGGCCAGGTTCAGTCCCGGCGCTGTAAAGTTTGCATTAGGTAGAGGGGCAGGCCATGCAAAACAAGCAAGTCACGAAGTGTCAAGGGCTTGGAGGACAAAAGGAACTGCATGGGATGCGGGTTTTTGATGGCTGCCCAGGGCAGACCCCTCAGTGGCCTGACTGTCCAGGGGCCCCAGAACCTGCTATATAGAGAAAACCCCGTTTCCCTGCCCTCGCCCTGCAAGTGTAGCCAACAGATTCAGCCAGTTCCTCCTTGAATCCGGAAATTAGGAAAAGGTGAGTTTCTGGAGCTGAGTGAGAAAATCCAAGCCTTGGACAAGGAATGCAGGAAGACCCTGGACCAAAGTGGGAGGGCGGTGCCAGCACCTGCAGAAGATTCCAGACTGGAGCTCAGATAATGGATGGCTGGGTTGACAATGTAGGCTGAGGACGGGCAGTGCCCAGCATCCCCCTCGAAGGCAGGCAGGGAGGCGGCATCAGGAGGCACCCAAGTGTGAGCTGAGCTTCGCTGGGCGTCTGGGTGCAGCACCCTCTGGCCCTGTCCTTCGGCCAGTCCAGCCAGTCTGGGGACATCTAAAACCTGAAATTGGTGACCCTTCCCCACAACTGGTGGGCGCAGTGATGGGGAGACACCTACAGTGAAACCCTGGCAGGACAACCAACCCATGGGAGCCAGATCCCAGCTCAGCCCCAGACCCCACTGCCAGCCCCTTGGCAAATCACTGCTGAGCCCTCCTCCTTGGCCAGTCCTTGCCCTGGCGGGGCTGTCCCGGAGCTCAGAGGGACACTGGCTATAAGAGTCCTTTGAGGTATGTAATAGCAGGACGAAGGGGAGGGATGATCGTCATTAAACATGGGGCCCAGGGGCTGCCCGGCTTTCTCCTCCACGGCATGCCTGGGAGACACCGACTCTGAAATGAAACCTGATTCTCTGATGGGTACTCAGAGAAGGGCGGGATCTGCAGGGGTCTATGTCCCCCTGTCACAGGCCAAACAGGCCCAGATCTGGTTGGGATCTGGGGATACCACTGCAGTATGCAATGCCCCCATGAGAGGGCAGCGTGTCCCTTGAGGGAACACCCCCCTGGGGCTGCAGGGACCTGCGGGGAGGGGACCCACATGCCAGTCTTGGCTCTGGGGACCCTGGCACAGTCACTTCTCCCTGGTTCTGCCTTCCCACCTTTCCTTGGAACACATGTCGAACTCCAAAGCCTGGGCAGGAAACACCAAAGGATGACGAGGGTCTGGGGTGTGAGAGGACCGGAGCTGGGCGGGTGAGCACAGTGGCTTGGTGTCAACAGGCAGGCACTGGGCTGCAGCCTCTCTCTGCCAGACAGAACACAGGCTCAGTGGAACAAGAGCCTCCCGCTTTCTCAAAAGAAGCCAGAAATGCAGATTTTTATGTGATGGCTCCAACTTTTCAACGTGCACAGCTAAGCCTCTTTTTTTGTGGAAAACACCACATGGTGCCAAGCAGCCATATCTTTGGGTACTATCCCACCGTGCACCCTGCCTTCCAGTGGGGTCAGCCAGTGGGAGACAAGGCAGGTGTCAGAGGGAAGAGAGAAGAAGACAGAGCGGGAGGGTCTTCTTCTGATGGTCAGCTTGCAAACTCAAACACTCCCGGGAGGGAGGCCAGCTCCCGGTCCCCTGCTATAGCTCTTACTGGCCTCCAGTACCTGCAGGCCCAAAGGAGGTGGTGGCTTCTTCTGCCAGGAAGTTCTCCATCCCTTCCTGGTTTTCTTCACCCTGCCCACAGCTCTGTAAATAGTACCATGCTTAAAATTTGCCTCCATGGGCACTTTTGGGTGGGATTTTGTTTTCCTGGGAACCCTGGCTACACTCAACGTTGTATTTGTTACAAAGTCTTGCAGATGCCAGAGGAGGGAGAGAATGGTCTGGATGCAAACCCCAGCTCTTTCTCCTGCCGTGTCCCATAGTCTGGCTCTGGCTTGGTGTCCTCATCTGTAACTCAGAGGGCTGATGGGTAGGGCTACGCAGGATAAATTCACAAGCTCCCAGCCAGGGAGGCTGAGCAAACTGGCTTGCTTCCAAGCCTGAATTTAAACAACAGTAGGATTTGTGAAACAATGGCATTTTCTGGAAATCGATGGCCAGCCATCTTAAGACAGTGCGACTGCCCATTTCTGAGCAAGGCCTTGGCCTCCGTGCCCCTCTTTCTGTTCCATCTGCACCCCCTTCCCATGGAGATCCCTCCATTTGACAGGCAGGCTTGAGAGGCTGAGAGGTGGGAGGACGGGAGATGAGCACAAGATTGGTTTTCTGGAGGCCCAGGGTCAAATCCCAGCCTGGCCACTCTCTGTGTTTGTGGGCAAGTCCCTGTCCCTCTCTGGGCTGTGTGCATATCTGCACAAGAGGAGCTCACCCTGGAGCCCCCAGCTGCCCATGCCGGAGTCCGTGGTGAGTCCTACCTCTGCAGACCAAACGAACTTTCTTCTGCATACTCTCTGTGACACTCATCTTAATTAAGCATAAAAATTAGGAAATTCCAAGCTAAGCTTTCCTGAATTGTGTGGGTAGAAGAAATGTTTAAATCTCCTTTTTGGGCTGATTCTTTGCAAGGCAAGCGTTTCCAAATGTTTGGCCCAGTCCGTCCCCCTCACCCCCCGCCTGCGGCCCATGGCCTATCCTCGGGAGGAAGGCTCCAAAGATAAGCAGGAGGGCCGGGCCTGGGCCAATCGGAGGGCTGCACAGCTGACCACAGATGACCCATTGGCTGGGTCTACCCAACACCTGGAGGACTGACTATTATTCTGGACTTGCTTTGCACCAGATGTGTCTGGCAGCCGCCCACAGTCAATCAGGGTTTGGGTTTGGAAAACCAGAGAGCTGCAAACAAAGGCAAGGGTGAGAAGGGTGAGGCATGGTTAAAAAATATTGAAATGCATCCTGGTTGTGCCCGGCCAAAAGAACATGCTGTTCCGCGGGTTCCCAGGGACTAGGGGGAAGTGGGAAAGTCGGCCCTGGTACCAGAATGGACAGGGTGTGACCACCATTTTGTAAGGTGAGGAAACCCCTCGGCTTTTGCCTTCCCCAGGCCTGTTCACCTGGGATGGCACAGGGCAGGACCACGGCTTTGGAATCAGAGCCACCCCAGTTTAGAACCCGGGTTTGCTACTCGCTAGTTGAGTAAGTGGGACAAATTACTTGGTCCTCTTGTCTCCACTGGAAACGGAGACGATCACACTTACCTTGCAGGGTTGGCCTAAGGACTAAAACAGACCAGTCTGGGTGGTGACATAAGTGGACAAGTGAGCACATCCCTGGCAACATGAGACAGAACTCCAGGGACCACCCCCAAGAGCGGCGGCAACTCAGCTGAGAAGAAGGCAAAGTATTGATAGAGCGGTGTCTAGACACTTAGAGTCTGCCCATCCTCCTAAACGCTCTGAGTTTCATTACCCTGAAAAGAGGTGCTATGATTTCCCACGCCGATGCGAAGCTGTTGGCCTGCATTCAGGGATGCGGTAAGAATCTGCCCACTGCAGTTTCGGGCTGGTGTGGGTGAGGATGCTGCTCATGTTTCACACAGTGTCACCCCTGAGGACCGCGGGAGGAGGCTCTCTCAGCCTTAGTGCCAGAGATAGCCGTGTGGCTCCCGGCCCATTGTGGGCTTCTGAGCACCTGGTTTGGTTTTGCCTTGCAGACGCTGGCCAGCACTGCCCTGCACTAGAGAGGTCAGAGCTGAACCTATGTCCCACCTCCGCCAAGTCTCCTGACCTCACTGTCCAAATTTTGTGGACCAATTTCAGTTGCCTTCAATTTTTCCCACCCTAATGTCCTCTATAACCCAATTTTTTTTTCTCAGCTTTGTTTTTTAATCAAGTTGGGTTGTGAATATTTGTAAGTCACTTTGGATCTTCTGAGGACAAAGTTGGAGATGGACTGTTAGATGACAAATGGGGAGAAGGAGAAATCAACACGGAATGTGTCCCAGGTAGGTGGTGCCTGTGTGTGCTCAAACTCTGGTCCCTGTCTCTTAGTGCGGGCTGCTGTAGCAAAAGACTACAGACTGGCTGGCCTGCAGACACATTTATTTCCCATAGTTCTAGAGTCTGCAAGGCCTAGATCAGGATGTGGCGAGGTCAGGTTTCAGTAAGGGCCCTCTTCTGGGTTGCAAACCGTCAACTTCTCCTTGCAGCCTCGCATGGTGGAAAGAGAGCTAGCTGGCTCTCGGGCCTCTTCTTTTAAGGGCCTCGATCCCAAACCTGGGGCTTCACCTCCCAAAGGCCCCACCCCCTAATACCATCACCTTGGGGGTTAGGATTTCAGCATACAATTTGAGGGGGCTGCAAACACTCAGCTCTAACACTGTCTTCTTCTGTACAATGCAGCCCCCTGACACTAGCACCAGATGCCTAGAAATAGTTTTTCTTCTACAGACTGAGGACCTGGTTTGTCTTTAGGGGTGTTCTGCTCATGTCCATTGAATCATGGTTTCTTGGTGTCACCTGGTGTCACCCTGAGACATTGTGGTGCATGTGGTGTTAGCTCTGACACTGTCCCAGTCCTGCCTCCCTTCTCTCGGTGACATTTCGTCCATCGTAAAGCATCCATGAGCTTCTGTCGGGCTGCCTGTTCTCTGTCTGGCTTTACTCTATACTGCGTGGTGAGTGGGAGCTCCCCGGAGGAGAGACGCTTTGCAGCCTGCAAGAGGCAGGGCCTCACAGGGCTGTGAACCTCCCTTCCGTGGAGTTCTGGGGAGAGTGTAGTAGAATCCACTATGCAATTCTGGGAGACTTATGTAAGCTCCCAGCCTGTCTCCTCCTCCCCGATGGAGGTGGGGAAGATTCAGGGGTGTCAGGGATGCACAGGAGAGGCACATTTTGGTAAATACTTACTGAGCACCTACTATGTCCCAGGGCCCTATGGACCTAGCAGTGAGCAAGACAGGCCCAGCTCTTGCCCTCATGCAGCTTGCACACAAAGTGGGGGGACTGGCATTAAATAAACATATAACCTAGAAAAATGATTGTGTGAGCACAAAGCAGAGAATCAGAGTGGATGGGAGAAATCGTGACCGTGACGGGGGGTGCAAATGTCAGAGCTGCAGCTTGGAGAAGAGAAGGTTCTGGGGGCGGGGGTGGGACGCGGGGACTAGAAAGAAGCGTCAAGACTAGGTCCAGGCTATGAAAAGAGAAGTTGCTGAGGAGGAGGAGCCCACAGCCGGGGCGAGGGGGCCTGCTGGCCGGGATGTTAAGGTCTGCAGCATTCTATCACCTGGAGAGGGGAAAACACAGCCAGGGCCCAGTGGTTCGAAGAGTGGAAAATGTCAATGACGTGCTACAGCGATTCACAGCTGCGCACCGTGAAGCGACCAGGAGACAGCATCTTGGACTCACCACCCTGCTCCACTCCAAACAGAACTCTGGGAGACCTGCCTACTGTGCACAAGGCCCATCGCCTCAGCCGGTGCTGCCAGGTAGCCGTCAGCTGCGAACTGAGCCAAACGCTTGCACTACTCGAAACATCCAGCCCTTTCTCAAGTGGAGGAAAAAGCAAACAGCAATTTAAACCCAGAGAGGGACGCACAGGGTAGGAAGCCATTGTTGGACCACCTGGCCCTCGCGCCTTTACAGGAAGAGAAATAAACTTAGGTGGCGAACTTTAAAAGCTTGGATACATTCCCACCTGTAACTCCAAAACATCAGATCACAGTTCAAGAACATCATGTGCCACAATAGCAGGTATTTCCTCTGAGTAAAGGAAGAAGCTGGCATTTAAGTTCAAGTGATAGCACCTACACGAACATATGGAGTCGACAGTGAGGTCACTCTGACGGAAGGTGCCGGGGCCTAGCTTCTCTCTCTGGCTCTGCCACTTACCAGCTCTGTGCCCTTGGAATAGTCACTTCACTTCTGTGGGAACAGTGAGACACACACACACACACACACACACACACACACACACGGTTGCCGTGTGGATTATCTGAGTCAAAAACATGGGAGAGTGCTTTGTAAACTGTAAAGTGCTGAGTTAGTGAAAGTGATTTTAGGAAGCTAGGAACAGCTTGCCGGTCAAAGCATTTTTATTGGCCAAGCTCAATGCCTCTTTCAGCTTCTCTCTTATTTTCCTGGTCTTCATTTGACTAGTTTCACTTCATTTTAGGATTTCTGAGACAAAAATCAAAGGTGCCAATGAAGATGCTGCCTTTAAAAGACAAGAGAATCAAGTAATATGTATGCCAAGATAAATTGTAATAGATAATGGATGCCGCTGGTGCCCAGACAGCCCCCACCTCCCAGTGCGGGCAGCCACCCCTGCCCCACTGGCAACGACTCTTGGCTGCCCCTTCTCCAGAGAACTGCCCTCTGCCTTTTGGAATATATTTGAGGGGCTACGCCCCGCCCCAATGCTGGCTGGGGTCTGCCTGTAGCCAATTTGTGACTAACTTGTATATACAAAGTTTTGTCCACCTTGCCTTAAAACAAGACAGTCCAGAGCTCCCCATGGAATGGGGCTAAGGCCAGACTTCAGCTGAACCCGCCTCTTTGGCAAGCTGCCTCCCCTGCCCTGATTTCATTTGGAAGTATTCCCTCAATATCTCAATTGTACAAGTCTTCCTATCTCGGGCCCTGATCCCAGGGAGCCTAATCCTGGTACATTTGGGACCAGGAGCAGCCCTAGGACACAGACCCTAAGGACAGGAATCTGGAAGTGCATCCCTCATCAGCCAGAGGGCAACGAGGACTCCATCACTGGTAGCAGGGGAGGTTTCCAGCATGCTGTAGCAGTGCAATTGCTAAGAATTTCACCTGTATTCATTGGGCAATATTAGGTGAAGGGGGAATTCGTTCGCCTGTGCAGTGTCTCTGAAGTTTGAGAAGTGCTACGGACTGAACGTGTGTATCTGTCCAAACTAAGATATTGAAGCCCTGATCCCCAAAGTGATGCTATTGGTGGTGTGGGGGTCTTTGGGAGATAATTAGGGTTAGATGAGGTTAGGAGAATGGGGCCTTCGTGGTGGGATTAACACTCTCACAAAAAGAGACGTGAGAGAGATATTCTCTCTGCCATGTGAGGGTATAGCAAGAAGGCGTCCTACAAACCAGGATGAGAACCCTCACCAGGAACCAAATCAGCTGATACCTTGATCTTGTATTTCCTAGCCTCCATAACTGTGAAAAATAAATTTATGTTGTTTAAGCCACCCAGTCTATGGTATTTTCGTTACAGCAGCCTGAGCTATGACAAGAGGTATAGAGAAACAGTAACTGTTAATATAAGGTCTATGGAACTGGGTGGCTGTTGCTAAGCACCACGGATGAATGAGAGGGAGGAAGACACAGGCTAAGATCAATCAATCACCAATTGAAAGCCAAGTGTGAGAATCAGAAGATCCCTTTGGCAGAGTTTCAGAGACTTTTGTCTCTGCAGCTGGAGGTCACACTGAACCAGAGACCAGGCACGACCTAATTGGAAGGTGGCAGAACTTCAGGAAAGGTTGAATTCTCACCCTAGCTGGGCCTCCTATGCCTAAGTCAGGGCAATGATAACAACAGAGTAGAATCTTGAGAAATATTGGAAATATTGGGAAATATATAACTGAAAACTTTGACATTCCCTTGAGCCATCTGGCCCTGCAGAGGGACCAGCCCCCTTGTTGGAAGGAGGTGGAGGTCACTGCTTGAAGACTCTTGGGGACCTCTGGTGAGGTGGACGCTTGCAAGACAACACTTGTCCTCCTCAGAATCATCCTCACTTCCCCTTTGAGCCATCAGACTAATAATTAGACTCAAATCTCAGCAAACCCAATTAAAGAAGTGGTGAGTCTTCTAAGGGAGTGGGGGGATACGTCCCCAAAAGTTTTCAGGACTGGCGAGCTTATACCAGCAGAAAGTTGAACGTCTTCCTGGGAGCCTTCCCTGGCAGCGTTGGACCGAGGAGGTGGGATCTAAGGCTGCGGAAGGAGTTTTTTTGGCATGGGGGCTCTCTTCCCTCTTCCTTTTTCCAGGACTCAATATCTTCGCAAGGGACCCGGGAGATGGTTCTAGTCAGCTGTTTCTAGAAGCTCATAAAAAGTGATAGACTAAGTTATGGAAGTGGAGATGCCAGAACTGTGATTCTGGGATGAGGGGTCAAAACACTAAGAGAAGTGGGCACGAGTACCCACTGGTTGGCTGTGTCCTCCAGGAAGGCCTGGAGGGTGCTCCCCATACCAGCACTGCATAAATGCGCTGGGAAGAGGGCAGACACATCATTGAGAAGATCTGCAGTGGCTGTCCTCTGTAATCTGGGGCTGGTGGGAAATGCTGTTATAAACTGGGTGCCTTAGTAGCCATGGGGATGATAAGATTCCAAAATAGCAGAGGAAATGGAGCAGTACTTAACTGTCAGAATAATTGCCCTAATGGGCAACCATGGGTCCCTACTCCACAAATACATACAGATGTAGTTAATAGAATATGGTGTTCATAAGGTAAGATAGAAGGAAAGCAAAAAAAAGGCATTACTTGATATGTAATCAAAAGAGATCAAGAATGAAAGAGCGTTGATCTTTTTTTATGCCAGTACCATGCTGATTTGGTTACTACAGCTTTATAGTGTATTTTGAAGTCAGGTAGTGTGATGCCTCAAGCTTTGTTCTTCTTGCTTGGGATCGGTTTGCCTACTCAGGGTCTTTTGTTGTTCTATATAAATTTAAGGATTTTTTTCCTATTTCTGTGAAGAAGGTCTTTCGTATTTTGATAGGGATTGCATTGAATCTGTAAATTGCTTTGGGTAGTATTGTCATTTTAACAATATTAATTAATTCTTCCAATCTGTGAGCACGGAATATCTCTCCATTTTTTTGTGTCCTCTTCAATTTCTTTCATCACTGTTTTGTAGTTATCCTTGTGTATATGCTTCACTTCTCTGGTTAAATGGATGCATAGGTATTTTGTGTTCCTTGTAGCTATAGTAAATGGTATTGCTTTCTTGATTTATTTTTCAGATTGTTTGCTGTTGGTGTATATAAATGCTACTGATTTCTGTATGTTGATTTTGTATCCTGCAGCTTTACTGAATTTATTTATCAGTTCTAACAGTTTTTTTGTGAAGTCTTTAGGTTTTCTAAACATAAGATTATGCCATCGACAAACAAGGCTAATATGACTCCTTCTTCAATTTGGATGCCCTTTATTTCTTTGACTTGCCTAATCGCTCTGGCCAGGTCTTCCAGTACTATGTTGAATAAAAGTGGTGGAACTGAGTATCCTTGTCTTGTTTCAGATCTTAGAGGAAAGGCATTCAATTTTTCCCCATTCAGTATGATGTTAGTTGTGGATTTGTCATATATGGCCTTTATTATTTTTAAGTATGTTGTCATATATATGGCCTTTATTATATTGAAGTATATTCCTTTTATGTATTATCCTAGTTAAATGTCACAAAGGGATGTTGAATTTTATCAAATGCTTTCTCAGCATCTATTGAAATGATCATATGGTTTTTGTTCTTGGTTTTTCTAATGTGACGTATCACTTTCATTGATTTGCATATGGTGAACCATCCTTACATCCCTGGTATGAATCCCACTTGATCACGGTGAATGATCTTTTTAGTGTGTGGTTGAATTTGGTTTGCTAATATTTTGTCAAGGGTTTTTGCATCTATGTTCATCAGAGATATCGGCCTATAGTTTTCTTTTTTGTGTGTGTCTTTGTCTGGTTTTGGTATCAGGGTTAGGCTAGCCTCATAGAATACATTGGAAAGTATTCCCTCCTCTTTAATTTTTTTTTCCAAGAGTTTGTGTAGGATTGACATTATTTCTTCTTTATTTTTTTTATTTCAGCATATTATGGAGGTACGGATGTTTAAGTTACACATGTTGCCCTTGCCCCCACTCCCCTGCAAGTCCGAGCTTCAAGTGTGTCCATCCCCCAGATGGTACGCATCGCACTCTTTGTGTATGCATATACCCGTCCTCTCCTCCCCTCTCCCCTCTCCCCCCTCCCCCCTGCCTGACATCCAATAAATGTTATTCTTATATGTGCACTTATGTGTTGATCAGTTAATACCAATTTGATGGTGAGTACATGTGGTGCTTGTTTTTCCATTCTTGGGATACTTCACTTAGTAGAATGTGTTCCAGCTCTTTCCAGGAGAATACAAGAGGTGCTATATCACCAGTGTTTCTTAAAGATGAATAGTACTCCATGGTATACATGTACCACATTTTATTAATCCACTCATGTATTGATGGACACTTGGGTTGTTTCCACATCTTTGCAATTGTGAATTATGCTGCTATAAACATTCGGGTGCAGGTGTCTTTTTCATAGAGCAACTTTTGTTCCTTTGGGTAGATGCCCAGTAATGGGATTGCTGGATCAAATGGTAGCTCTACTTGTATCTCTTTAAGGTATCTCCATATCGCTTTCCACAGAGGTTGCACTAGTTTGCAGTCCCACCAGCAGTGTATGATAAGGCTGTAGTAATCAAAACAGCTTGGTACTGGCACAAAAATAGAGCCAGTGACCAGTGGATCAGAACTGAGAACCCAGATATAAAACCATCCTCATATAGCCATCTAATCTTTGACAAAGCACACAAAAACATACACTGGGGGAAAGAATCCTTATTCAAAAATGGTGCTGGGAAAACTGGATAGCCACATGTAGAAGACTGAACCAGGATCCACACCTTTCACCTCTCACAAAAATCAACTCACGCTGGGTAACAGATTTAAACCTAAGGAGTGAAACTATTAGAATTCTAGAGGAAGACATTGGAAATACTCTCCTAGACATTGGCCTAGGCAAAGAATTTATGAAGAAGACCCCAAAGGCAATCACAGCAACAACCAAAATAAATACATGGGGCTTGATCAAATTAAAAAGCTTCTGCATGGCCAAAGAAACTGTCACAAGAGCAAACAGACAACCTACAGAATGGGAGAAAATTTTTGCATGCTACAAATCCGATAAAGGGCTCATAACTAGAATCTACTTAGAACTCAGGAAAATCAACAAGAAAAAATCAAACAACCCTATCAAAAAGTGGGCAAAGGACATGAACAGAAACTTTTCAAAGGAAGACAGAATAATGGCCAAAAAACATATGAAAAAATGCTCAACATCTCTAATCATGAGGAAAATGCAAATCAAAACCACAATGAGATACAACTTATCTACAGTGAGACTGGCCTTTATCAAAAAGTCCCAAAACAATAAATGTGGGCGTGGATGCGAAGAGATAGGAACACTTATTATTTCTTCTTTAAATGTTTGTTAGAATTAATCAGTGAAGCCATCAGGTTCTGGGCTTTTCTTTGATGGAGAACTTTTTAATACGGCTTTGAACTCATTACTCGTTACTGGTTTGTTGAGGTTTTCTATTTCTTCATGTTTTGATCTTGGTAGGTTGTATGTGGCCAGGAATTTATCCATTTTTTCTAGGTTTTCCAATTTGTTGCCACATAGTTGTTCATAATAGTCTCTAATGATTTTTTGTCTTTCTGTGGTCTCAGTTGTCATGTCTACTTTCCTGTTTCTGATGTTATTTGTTTAGGTCTTCTCTCCATTTTATTTAATTAGCCTAGCTAAAGGTTTGTCAATTTTGTTTATCATTTCAAAGAACCGACTTTGTAGCTCTGCTGATCTTCCGTATTGTTTTTTCAGTCTCAATTTCATTTATTTCTGCTCTGATCTCTATTACTTCCCTCCTTCTGCTAATTTTGGGTTTATTCATTGTTGCTTTTCTAGTTTCTTGAAGTGTATCATTAAGTTGTTTATTTGAAGTCTTTCTACTTTTTTGATATAGAAATTCATTACTATAAATTTCCCTCCTAGTACTGCTTTTTCTGTATCCCATAGATTTTGATATGTTGTATTTTCATTTTCATTGTTTCAAGAATTTTTAAATTTCCTTCTTAGTTTCCTCATTGACTCATTATTGTTCAGGAACATGTTGTTTGGTTTCCATGTATTTGTGTATTTTCTGAGGTTCTTCTTATTATTGATTTCTGATTTTATTCCATTGTGGTCAGAAGAAATACTTGATATGATTTCTACTTCTTTGAATTTGTTGAGACTTGTTTTGTGGCCTAAGACATGGTCTATTCTGGAGAATGTTCCATGTGCTGATGTAAAAAAAATGTGCATTCAGTAGTAGTTGCCTGAAATTTTCTGTAAATGCCAGTTAGGTCTGTTTGTGAAACAGGATAGGTAACCCAGATATAAATCCATGGATTTATAGCCAACTCATTCGACAAAGGTGCCAAGAACATACAATGGGGGAAAGACAGTCTCTCCAGTAAATGGTGCTGGGAAAACTGGATATCCATATGCAGAAGAATGAAACTTAGACCCTGATCTCTCACCATATGCAAAAAATCAAATAAAAGTGGATTAAGGACTTAAATCTAAAACCTGAAACTACTAGAAGAAAACATTGGAGAAACACTCCAGGAGATTGATCTGGGCAAAGAATTTTCATGTAAAATCTCAAAAGAACATGCAGTCAAAGCAAAAATAGACAAATGGGGTTATATCAAGCTAAAAAGATTGTGCACGGCAAAGGAAATAATCAACTAAGTGCAGAGACAACTCACAGAATGAGAGAAAATATTTGCAAGCCATCCATCTGACAATGGATTAATAACCAGAATATATAAGGAGCTCAAACAACTCACTATCAAAAAAACAAATAATCTAGTTAGAAATGGGCAAAAGATATCAACAGACATTTCTCAAAAGAAGACATAAGATGGCCAACAGGTATAAAAAAATGCTTAACACTACTAATCATCAGAGAAATGCAAATAAAAACCACAATGAAATATCATCTTGACCCATAAAATGGCTTTTATTAAAAAGACAGGGAATCGTAGATGCTGGAGGAAGAGGAACACTTGTACACTGTTGGTGGAAATATAAATTAGTACAGCCACTATGAAAAACTTTATGGAGGTTCCTCAAAAACCTAAAAATAGAACTACCATATGATCCAGCAATTCCACTTCTAGGTATATATTCAAAAGAAAGAAAATCAATAAATCAAAGAGATATCAGCACTTCTGTGTTTATTGCAGCACTATTCATGATAGCAAAAATATGTAATCAACCTAAGTGCCCATCAATGGATGAATGGATGAAGAAAATGTGGCACAAACACACTGTGGAATATTATTCAGTCATAAAAAAGAATGAAATTCTGTCATTTGTAGCAAAATAGAAGGAACTGGAGGTCATTACATTAATTAATAATCCAAGCAGAAAAAGACAAATATTACATATTCTCATTCACATATGGGAGCTTAAAAAATGGGTCTCATGAAGATAGAAAGTAGATTGGTGCTTACCAGAGATTGGAAAGGGCAGAGGAGAAAGAGGAGTGAAGAGAGGTTGATTTATGAGTACAAATATACAGTTTGATAGAAGAAATAAAACCTAGTGTTTGATAGATCAGTAGGGTGACTATAGTTTACAATAATCTATTACATATTTCAAAATAGCTAGAAGACAGTAATTTGAATGTTTCCAGCATAAAGAAAAGAAATATTTAAGGTGACAGGTATCCCAATTATACTGATTTAATATTTACAAATATTATGAATGTATTAAATTATGTACCCCCAAAATATGTACATCTATTATGTATCAATTAAAAAACTTTAAAAAAAATAAATGAGAATACATCTGATGCCAGCCACCCCAATGGAAAGTCGTAAACCCTTGCTCATTTTTAAGAATGAATTCTCAAGAATCTATTGATTGAAAAAGAGCCTAGTTCCCATGAGGAAAGACCAGGGAACACTGGAGGGCGAACAAAAATGATTCCCTGAGATCTTCCCAAAAAGAACCTCTGGAATTTTTCCCCCTTTTTTGGCTAATTATATATTTTTGGGTAAAGGAAATGCCCAGGTCTTTGGAGAACTGTTGGATACCTAGTACAAGCTGACACTGAAAAGTAACTATTGTTACTACATCCTAGGAAAAGTCCCTGAAACAGCGCCTGCTCTTGGCCAAGATAGTAAATCAAAATCAATTTCACATGCAGGGGGACTAGCACCACCCTAAAAGACTTAAAGAATAAAGAGATGCTTGTCCCTATCATATCCCCATTTAATTCACCAGCCTGGCCTCTGCATGGATCATGGCAGACAACAGTGCATTACCACAAATTTAGTAAATTAACTGCCCCACTTGTAGCTGCACTGCCAGACATTGTATCTTTACTAGAGCAGATTTAACAGCGCGTCTGATGTGTACTTTGTCACTATTGATGTGCAGAATGCTTTATTGTTTATATCCATTAGGGAAAGGGATCGGAAACAGCATGCATTCACACGGGATGTGCAACAGTATACATCTGCATATAGCTTTTTCACGTCTAGGTCCATTCTCCCACTTACTGTCACAACACTGGTCGAAGAAACCTGGACCATCCGGACATATCTCAGAACATCACCTTGGCCCCCATATTGATAACATCGTGTTCAGTGGACCTGATTCCTTGTTAACATGCATGAGCTCCAAAGGGTGGGAACTGCCGTATAGGTGAAGTTTTGCGAAAAGGTTCAGTGGTCTAGGGTATGCTGGGACATCTCCTCAAAGTAAAGGACAAGTTGTTGTATTTCCATGTGGCACCTTTTCCTGATTTACATAAAGGCACATTTGAACTCAGGCAGCCAAATGTGCCCACCTCCCCAAGCCCCACTGCACAGCAGCCACGTGATTTGATAAAGACTGAGCCAAGTGAAGAATTCCTACCATCTCCCAGCCACACTTACTGGTTGTAGGTGGCCTGACTTAGTCCAATCATGATAAGGCTTGGGGTTCCTGCATGGTGGCTAAGCAAAGACAAGCCTTTTCTCTCCCCCAGATGTGAGGGAGAAAGCACATAGCTCCGGGAGCCCCTGGCAGCCCCCTGGCTTCCCTGGAGGAAGCCACTCTGAGGACAAGCCCAACAAATGACACCCAGAGACTGGCAGAACCAAAAGAATCACAAAGAAACCAAACTTCCATCTGATGAAATGTGGACTCTGCACCAAATGATCCTGAAGCCGACTCTGCATCTGAGCTTCCCAGTGATTGAGCCAATACATTTCATACTTTCAGGCTAACTCGCAGTGAGCCTTCTGATGTTTGCGACCTATTGAGTTTTAATTTCTACAAGATCTTCTCAGCACCAAGTCATCACCAAGAGAAGCACAAATCTGACTCCAATCCATTAACCAGCAATGTCAACCTCTTCTAAAGGACATTCTGAAGGAGCAATAAAGGGGAGATTGCTGCACAAACAGAATACAGTATGCTCTTTGCTCATCTGTCTCCAAAGTCCAATGACAATTGCCATTCTCTCCTCCTCTCTCTCCTCCCCTCCCCGGTCCCCTAGCCACCAATCAGCCCTCCTTGCTCTCTCCTTTCCTCATCCCCTCCACCCCTACCCTGATCAGCTGAGCAAGCAGAAACGAGTCAAAACCCAACGTGGGGCAGACAGGAGGGTGTGAATGCCCGGATTTGAGGTTTTTTCTTGATCTGAGCCCTGCTCTATGTACAAAAGATCCTTACTAGGTCAAGAACACCTTTTCAAACTCACCATTTACTGTAAGAAAAAGTGTGAAAACTCTTATTGAGAAGATGAAAGGTAATGTTGGCAAGGATGTGCAGGAAAAAAAACCCTTGTACACTGTTGGTGGGAAGGTAAATTAGCACAGCCATTATGGGAAACCGTGAGGAGTTTCCTCAAAAGACTAAAAACAGAATTATCGTATGATCCAGCCATCCCACTGCTGGGTATGGGTCCAAAGGAAATGAAATTGGTGTGTCTTCCAACCACTTATGGCAGCACTATTCACAGGAGACGAGGCATGCAAGTGACCTAAGCATCTAAAAAGTGATGACTGGATAAAGAAAATGCGGGCCAGGCACAGTGGCTCACGCCTGTAATCCTAGCACTCTGGGAGGCCAAGGCGGGCTGATTGTTTGAGGTCAGGAGTTCGAGACCAGCCTGAGCAAGAGCGAGACCTCGTCTCTACTAAAAATATAAAGAAATTAATCAGACAACTAAAAATATATAGAAAAAATTAGCCGGGCATGGTGGCACATGGCTGTAGTCCCAGCTACTCAGGAGGCTGAGGCAGCAGGATCGCTTGAGCCCAGGAGTTTGAGGTTGCTGTGAGCTAGGCTGACACCACAGCACTCACTCTAGACAGGGCAAAAGAGTGAGACTCTGTCTCAAAAAAAAAAGAAAAAAAGAAAAAAAGAAAATGCGGCAGATGTACTCAGTGGAAGACCATTCAGCCTTTAAAAAAAAGGAGTTCCTGTCATTTGTGACAACAAGGATGAACCTGGAGGACATTACGCTTCGTGAAATAAGGCAGACACAGAAGGACAGATACTGCGTGCGCTCATTTATATGTAAGGTCTAAGAACGTTAAACTCACAGAAGCAGAGAGTAGAACCCTGGTTATCAGAGGCTGGGGGCAGGGGATGGGGAACAGGGAGACGTTGGTCAAAAAAGTACAAAGTTTCAATTAGGTGGGAGGAACGGCTCCAGTATCTACACACAGCATAGTGACTACAGTTAGTAATAATGTATTGTATACTTTGTAATTGCTAAAAGAGTAGATTTTAAACTTTCTCACCATAAAAAATGATAAATAGGTGAGGTGCTGAATATTTTAATTAGCTTGATTTACTCTTTCTATGACATATATATTTATTAAAACGTCACATTGTACAAGATAAATATATGCAATTATTATCTGTCAATTCAATAAATACGTTTTTAAATTGAAAAAAGAAAGAAAAAGGGCAAAGAGGAATAACCCTTCTTCTTTGATCTTCGCCTGTCATGGACATTTGCAAGAATCTGGTCTTCAACCATGACGTGTGCTGAGCTCGAGGCAGAGACGAATGGCCGTGGCAGCAGTTCAAGGGGTTCGGTGGCTCCAGGACACCGCGAATCAGGAGACCACCACAGTCCCTGGAGACACAGAGGGCAGGCCCGTGGGCTCTGGAGGCGAGTGGCTTGGATTCAAACCTGGCTCTGTCACTCCTTAGCTGTGTGACCTTGGGCAAGCGATACAGTAAGTCTGGACCTTAGTGTCCTTGCCTGTGAAGTAGGGACACTGATAATTCCCATCCCATTAAGTTAGCTGTGATTCTTAAAGTCTCTGGTCTGTGGCTTTTGGGTGATGACTCAACTGCTGGGTGGGGAGCAGGGTGGCCCCACTGGCTAGTATTAAGAAGAGATCTAAAGCTGGTGTACATTCTACCACTGTCTTAGTTTGGGTGCCCCCAAAAGCACAGACTGAGACAAGGCTGCGGGTAAGTAGCTTGTCTGGGAGATCGACACAGAGCTGGGGCCAGGCCTCGGGAGGCCTCCTGAGAAGTGGGCAGAGGCCTCTAGACTGTACTGAACCGTGACCCCCACCCCAAAATTCACGTCCGCCCGGAGCATCAGAATACGAACTTACTTGGCAATAGGGTCTTTGTAGATGTTGTACTGGCTTGGGGTGGGCCCTAAATCCAACAACTACTGTCCTTACGGGAAGGCCACGTGAAGGCACACGGAGAGGAGAAGGACACGCGGTGACGGAGGCAGAGAGCGGAGGGACGCAGCCACAGCCGCGGAGCAGCAAGGCCCCGACATCGTGGGACGGTTTCCCTCAGCACCTCCAGAAGGAGCTGCCCCTGCAGACACCGTGATTTCAGACTTCTGGCCTCCAGAGCTGTGAGCGGATGAATTTCTACTGTTTTAAGCCACCAGTGTGTGGAGATTGTTTCAGCAGCTGTGGGAAACGAGTGCAGCCTCCCAGCCGCCCCGCACCTCCTGCTGTGGTGCTTTCCCGGCTCGCCCAAGACCTCCGTCATTCGCTCATTCCTTCGCTCAGCGCACACTGCCCGAGCTCCTGCTCTCCGCACAGATGATGAGATCTGGTGCCTGGGCTCAGCGAACGCCCGTCCGGTGATGGAGACGCTCGGGTCACGAGGACACAAAACGATAAGCTCAGCGACCGCTGGACACAGGCAGGTTGGGGGGCATAAGGGGCTGAGCAGTTCAGCCGGGCTGGGGCATGGGCAGGGGCAGGGCAGTGATGCTTCCCGAACAAGACCTCTCAGGCAGAGGAAGCAGCAGGTGCCACAGTGTGACAGAGAGGACAGAGAGAAGGACCTGGGGAAGAGCACGCTGTTTGGAGTGGCCAAGAGTCGGGAGACGAACCGTGGTGTCTTGAGCACTAAGGGGATGGCTGTGGGGATCACTGCCTGCCAGACTTCCTGCAGGCCCACTCTTCCAGGAGCAGCAGCCTGTTCCTCTGCAGACTGTCCTTCCCCTCCTTCAGAGGTCCCCACAGGTCAAATCCTGGTCCCCATCCCCCTGGTTACAGGGCAGGGTCCTGAGATAAACATGGGACCCAAGCTTGGCCAGTTACAGTCCTTGCCTGAGACGTCATATAGAGTCACCTCGAGAGAAAATCTGTCTCTTTCCTTTCTGCCTGGCTCAGCCAGAGCTGGCAGTGGCCTGCGGCTCTGCTCTTCCCTCCTGCCTGGGGGGAGGCTCAGCAACACAGGGAGAGAAAAGGGCCAGGGCGTAGAGCAGTGGTCCCCAACTTTTTTGGCACCAGGGACCAGTTTCATGGATGACAATTTTTCCACGGATGATGGGGGGAGGGGGAGCTCAGGCGGTGATGCGAGCGATGGGGAGTGGCTGTAAATACAGATAAAGCTTCGCTCGCTCACTGCTCACCTCCTGCTCCCACCGAGCAGCCCAACAATTTTTCCATGGACGGGGCGGGGGAAGGGGATTGGGGGGACAGAGCTCAGGCAGCGACGCACGGCTCAGTTCCTGATGGGCCACAGACCAACACCAGGCTGCAGTCCAGGGGTCGGGGACCGCAGGCATAGAGAAACGCGGCAGAGAGAAGCAGAGAGAAGGACGTTGCCTGATCACGTCTGAGGTCAGCTCCACTCCTGTCCTTCCCAGCCTCAGGTCAGCCCCTGTCTCATGTGAGCAGTTGGCGTTAGGTTTCAGACCCTTAAAACAGAAAATGTCCAGATGAATCTTTAAAATGTGGATGTAGTGGGTTGAACGGTGGTCTCCAAGATGTATGTAGGCCCAGAATCTCAGAATGTGAACTTATTTGGAATAGGGTCTTTGCAGATGAAATTAAGGAAAGCGCCTTGAGATGAGAGCATGCTGGATTAGAGTGGGCTCTGCAGCCAATGACAAGTCCTTGTAAGAGACAGAAAAGGAGATGACACGTAGAGAGACACAGAGACAGGGGAGGTCACATGGGGATGGAGGCAGAAACTGGAGTGACGTGGCCACAATCCAAGAACACCTGGAGCCACTAGGAGCAGGAAGAGGCAGGAAGGATCCTCCCCCAGAGCCTTCAGAGGGAGGGCAGCCCTGCTGCCAGCACTGCTGGCACCTTAATTTCGGGTGAGAGTGAGAACGGCAGAAGGAGGAAGGCTTTGGCAGGTTGGCCCACCACCTCCGATGGCTCCCTGGGGCCCTCCCGTGCCCCACCTCAGACCCTCTTGGCCTCACCTGTCTCTGATTTCAGCCTGGACTGCGGCAGCCAGGTCTGCACAGGCTCTGTGCGGCTGCCAGCGGCAGCGACCTCGGTCAGCAATGGGCTCAGGACGCCGCAGGAAGCCTACCCGTGCCAGGCGCACACACTGCCAGAAATGTGAGGAATTAATAGCAAATGGGCTAACCGTTAGCCAACAGGGTGGAGAGCCATGGAAAATTGCTCTGCTCTCTCTCAGTTGAGCGATTGCTCTGAAATGATTCTCACGGAACTATTGGAGGAGATCAGGTAAGCAGTCACCTCCTGGGGCCAGTGTGTCCCTCCAGCCAACCGTACGTGCTGCCCTGACACCTGCACCCCCCAGTCAAGTCCTCACACGACAGCCTTCGTCTGGGGCTCTGCGTCCTGGGAATCCAGGCTCAGACAGGATCCGCACTTGGTTCTAAGCAGGGGCTATTCCATCCGTCCCTCATCATGCTCGAGTGACACTCTTCACAGCTGAGGCCAGTGAGCCACCGTGTGTTAAATAGGATCCAGACGAGGCCATTTTAACAGGCGACCTCGAGTAGTGTGACCTCAAAAGGAAGCAGTTTTCGCTGCTGTAGAGTCTGGGCAGACAGTCAGGAAGAAGGGCACCTTCATCTCGTTCTCTGCTGTCACCACGACCCGGGTCAAAGCGTGCTGCTGTCACGTTCCTGCTGGCAGGAAGATGGAATGAGGGGAGGGCTCCTTTTAAGGGCTCTACTCTCACCCCCTCAACCAAAATTTGGTCACATGGTCATCCTTGCTGCAAGTAAAGTTAAGAAAAGTGGTTTTAGCTGGATGCCCATGTCCCAGCCATGAGTGGGGGATTTCACAGTCAAAGGGAAAAAGGAAGGATGGACAGTGGGAGACGAGAGCTTCCTGGCATCTGTAACTACAGACACCCCGCAGTACAAAACAAAGCAAGAACTTGATGGGAACACAGTGAACATGAGCGACATTGACAGAGGGCCTTCTGAGAGCTGAATCATTTGCACTCAGGACAAATGGAAGCCTCAGAACAGTCCTATGAGGCTGGTGCTCTATCATACCCATTTCACGGATGAGGAAACCAAGGCTCAGAAAGCTAAGTAATTTTCTCAAGGCCAGGAAATACCACAGTTGGAATGTGACCCAAAGTACAGTCTCCCAAGCCAATGTCCTGGATCCCCGCATCACACTGCCACTCTAGAGCCACAGAATTCCTGCTTCCACCTCTTACCCTCTCTGGGTTGCCATGGCAGATAGACCCTGGGTGGCCCTGTGAGCTGACATTCATACTCTCATGCCCCCTCCCCTTGTGTGTGGGCAGGCCTATGATTCGTGATGGGGCATGCATGATTGCATTAGAAAAGACGGTCACCTCTGTCGTGCTGGGTGTGAAGAAGCAAGTGGCACGTTGTAAGCTGTCCAGCGAGAGGGCCACATGGCAGTGGACCGAGGGCAGCTCCAGCCTCCATCAGTCTGCAAGGAACTGCCAACCCTGTGAGCACAGACGCAGATCACCTCCCCAGGCAAACCTCAGACGAGAGCCCAGCCCCAGCCAACACCTCAACTGCAGCTCTGTGACGCACTGGAGCAGAGGACCCAGCCACACTGTGCCCAGACCCTAGACACACAGAAATTATAAGATAACAAATGTGAGTTTGTTTCAGCTGCTAGGTTTGTGGTGACATTGTGTTGCAGTCATATATAACTAATATGGTCTTAGTTCCCCCTCTGAAAATGGGCAAAATCCACCACCTTACAGATGTCTACGCAGCAGGAAGCCCTTCTCCTGTGCCTGGCTGTACTCATTTTCTACTGATGTTATAACGGAATACCACAAACTTAGTGGTTTAAACAACACAAATTTATTCACTTGCAGTCTAGAGGTCAGAATTCTGAAATCAGTCTCACTGGGCTAACGTCAAAGCATTAGCAGGGCTGGTTCCTCCTGCAGGCTCCAGGGAAGAGTCTTTCTCTTGTCTCTGAAGCTTCCAGAGGCTGCCTGCATCCCTCCACCCAGGGAGCCTGCCTTCATCTTCAAAGCCGGTGTGTGGCACCTTCCATTCTCCACTTCTGTCATCGTGTCGCTTTCTGACTCTGACTCTTCCATCTCCATTTTATAAAAACACTTATGATTACATTGGCCCAACCCAGATAATCCAGGTTGGTTAACACATGTTCTTTTAAGGTGCTAAGTTTGTGATGTTGTTACACAGCAGGAGAAAACTGACACTATCTGTATTAGGGTTCTCCAGAGAGAAAGAAGTGATAGGATACTCAGAGGTGGATAAGAGGGCGTTATTCTGGGAACCGGCTTCAGACGTTTTGTTTTACTCTGTGAATGGTGCAAGTTTGGGCCAGAGCGGAATTGCTCTGAAAGCAAAGGAGATGTTGAGGCAACCACTAGGGGCCCTGCTTCACCATGCCTGCCACCCCCCACCAGCATGACTATGAAGTAAACATTTAGAGAACATTGGTTTGAAGGGTAAATTATTAGCCTGCTCAGGGCTCCCACACATTTTCACTCTTTTTACAGAGATTCTTCCCTTTCACATCCTGTAGCACAATTAAGATGTGACTAAAAGTTTCTATCAAGATTTTTTCCCTAGGCTTGGTGCAGTGGCTCATGCCTGTAATCCTAGCACTCTGGGAGGCTGAGGCAGGTGGCTCGCTTGAGGCCAGGAGTTCAAGACCAGCCTGAGCAAGAGTGAGACACCATCTCTACAAAAAATAGAAAAATTAGTTGAGTGTGATAGGGAGTATCTATAGTGTCGGCTACTCAGGAGGCTGAGGCAAGGAGGACCCCTTGAGCCCAGGAGTCTGAGATTGCAATGAGTTAGGCTGATACCACTCTAGCCTGGGTGACAGAGTGAGACCCTGTCTCAAAATAACAAGATTTTTTTTGTTGTTTGTTTTTTTGAGACAGGGTCTCACTCTGTTGCCCAGGCTAGAATGCCATGGCATCAGTCTAGCTCACAGCAACCTCAAACTCCTGGGCTCAAGCGATCCTCCTGCCTCAGCGTCCTGACTAGCTGGGACTACAGGCATGTGCCACTTTGCCTGGCTAATTTTTTCTATATATATTTTTAGTTATCCAGCTAATTTCTTTCCATTTTTAGTAGAGACGAGGTCTCACTCTTGCTCAGGCTGGTCTCGAACTCCTGAGCTCAAGCGATCCTCCTGCCTTGGCCTCCCAGAATGCTAGGATTATAGGCATGAGCCACCGCACCAGGCCGAGAATTTTTTCTTAAAGGCCAAAAGATTTCAAATGGGAAATAAATATGGAGAGGAATGTAAAATGACATCCTCTCAGCAGCCTACGCCCTTCTGGCTTCTGCCCTGCCCCATTCATCATCTTAGCACCTACAGCCGGGAAGGCCACCCTGCCAGACACACCTGCCCCTGATGAACGCTAATCTGGAGGTGAAGGAGGCTCCTCTCCGGCAGCCCAGGGCCATCCTCCAAGATTCAGCTTCCTAGCTGAGGACACAGCTCTGCTCCATCTGACTGACACCAGACGGGCCCTTTAGATTGACTAGGCAGTGGGATCCTGGCGGCCCCTACAGGAAAACACAGTCTTCACCAAGCCCCTCATTCATAGACGACACACACATACACACACATGCACACCCACACACAGACACCAGGAAGAACTCACGTAGGATCCACAGCCACTGCTTGCAGTAACTCAGTGAAGCAAGCACCGTTAGCCCTTTTCACAGAGCAGGAAACTGAGGCTCAGGAGATGATGCAATTTCTCCAGTCCACGTGGTAAGTAGCAAGGCCACAGCTGGGTGAAGGTTTTTCAGACTGCAGAAACCACAGTGTCTGCCTAAGATAAAGGGGAAAAATAAGTGCGTACAACCGCTTTGGCCTCACTGGCCCACGTCCTTTGCATGGCACCACTTAATATTTAAATGCAGAGAATTTCCACGCTGGAGAATCAAAAGCCCAGAGATTTTCCCTAGAAGGCCTTGGAACTTGATTTCTTACAAATCACCCCAAGGATGGAAAAAGTCTCCCAAATTGAGACTGGCAGGAGAGCGGGACCCATTTTGTCTGATTTTCTTCTCTCCTTTCCTGGCACCAGGAGGCTCTGCTTGTGCCAATGGAAAATTCCCAAGTGCCAAGCAGTTCTCAGATAATCTGCACGCAAAACAAAGCCACAGAAAAGCCTTTCAGCTAAGATAGCTCATGAGGGGTTAAGGCAGGGCTCCAGCCAAAACATATATTTTTTCAGATTCCTGACATCTTTTTCATGTTGATCAGGGGGTTTGTACCCAGCCTCAGCCTGCAATGGCTTCAGTCCATCCCTGAGACCAGCACTGGGTCATACTAGAGGGCCCCAGGCCCAGATAGTCTGACCTCTTCCAGGCTTGGGCTTGGAAATGCCCCGTGGAAAAGAACAGGACTGAGGGGAGGGCTGGGAAGAGGAGTCTGTGCTGATTCAGACTCCGGGAAGGCAGATAGATGGACAGAGTGGTTTGGAGAGAGAGAGAAAGGAAGAGAGAGAGGGGGAGAAAGAGAGAGAGAAGGAGAGAGACTGATTAGCAGAGGGTCCCTGTATATTATACACTAAGAGACAAAATCTAGTATATACCGCTGGAAGTTCCAGATCAAGGCACCAGCATGGCCGGATTCTAGTGAGGGCTCTCTTCCAGGTTGCAGATGGCTGACTGCTCCTTGTGTCCTCACATGGTAGAAAGAGGGCAAACCAGCTCCCTGGTCTCTTCCCATGAGGGCACTAATCCCTCTTTAGGTCCATCCCTCATGACCTAATCACCTCCCAAAGGCTCCACCTCCAAATACCACCACATTGGGGGTTAGATTTCAACCTGTGAATTTGGGCAGACACAAACACATGGCTCATAGTACCACTTTAAATCTGTGTGACCTCTGCTGAGATATTTCACCCTCCAAGCCTTGGCTTTCTCGCCTGCCGCGGAGCGGGGTGGGCACCTGCAGCTGGCCGGGTGATCCCGTGTCTGTGCCTGATGCACGCCTTGGGCTCGGCGTGGGCTGCTGCTTGCAGAGCTTCCCTCCATCCTCAATGGCAAGGAGCATCTTGCCCCCAGCCCTACACCCAGCGTGGGGCCCGGCATACAGAAGGCACAAAGAGAATTTCTTTTGTGTTAAAGTTCATCTTCTTCTGCCTCACTCTTTATCTTGGGGCTCTATGGGATGAGCTATGTGGGATTTAGTCACATTGCATCAGCCCATGAATTAGTAAACACTTGCAGCCTCAGAGAAATATACCCAAAGAAAATGGAAGCAAGAGTTTGGAGCCAAGCGATAAACATCTAGCTCGGGTTCAAATTCCAGCTCCACCACATGCTAGCTGCAGGACGTCAGCAAGTCGCCTGCCTTCTCTGGGCCTGTTTTTCAATCACAGGGCTGGGTCCCTAAGGACCCTTCCACCCTGACACTCCCAGAGGTCTCCCCATTTCAAAAGTGGGCCAAGAGACTTCCTCCTCTCTCCTGGACATCGGGGGCCAATGCTGATTTCACAGCTATGATTCTTTACTGGGACAGTGTCACCTGAGCCACACACAGAACCTCATTTAAAATGCCTGCGCAGGAGCACCCCACCCAAGAGAGATGTGGTAGTTTCCACGTGCGCCCTGTGGGGAAAACCACAGGACCTGCGAGAAGTGAGGCAAGCCTAGGGTGGAAACATTGACCCATGGTTGCTGTCCTGGGTCTCTAGAAACCAGGCCACATGTCAACAGGGTCTCAGTTGGTCATGCACAGGTGAGTCCTAAGACGGTCTAAGCTGGTGCCTTCTTTTAAAACTTTTCTCAGTGGTGCATGTTAGTTTCCTAAGACTGCTGTGACAAATTACCCACAGACTTGGCATCTTCAAACCACAGGAATTTATTCTCTCATGATTTTCATGATTCTGGAGGCCAGAACCCCCAAATCAAGGTGTCGGCAGGGCCACACTCCCTCCTAAGGCTCTAGGGACGGCTCCTTCCTTGTCTCTTCTAGCTCCTGGTGGCTGTGGGCTTCCTGTGCTTGTGACCACATCACTCCAATCTCTGCCTCCATGGTCTCATTGCCTCCCTGCCCCCACCGTGTGTCTCCCATAAGGACACTTGTCATTAGATTCAGGGCCCACACAGATAATTCAGGACTATCTCCTCATCTCAAGATCCTTAACTTAATCACATCTGCAAAGACCTTTATTCCAAATAAGCCCATTCACAGTTTATAGGGATTAGCACATGGACTTATCTTTTGAGGAGGCCACCATTCAACCCACTCCAGAGCATATTTGAACTTTTGACTATTTTTGTACTTTACATAATGAAATTGTACTAGAATGCACTCTCCTGTGATGCCTCCATTTTTTAAGATCAGGAAACTGGGGTCCTAAAAGGAAACTTGACTCGTATCAAGTCACGTGGCTAAGGAGCTGTGGAGGTTTTAGATGACATATGTGTCCCTTCACAGGGAACGGTTAAATACAATTTGGTACATGTCATTGCGGAATAGCGCGCAGATGTTAAAAAGAATGAGGTTGATCTGCATGGGCTGATGTAGACTGACATCTAAAACCTACAGTTTGATTAGAAAAGGAAGCTACAGCACACTGTTTGCAGCCGGATTGTGCAACGTTATACTCACGCCTGCGTGTTTATGTGCACACAGACCTTGGGGAGTGCACGGTTCCAGGGTAGAGGGTAGGCTCCGGAGACAGATCTGGCCCTACCCATTCCTCGCCACTCAGCAAAATACTGACTTTGAACAAATTACTTAGCCTTGCAAAATTTCTCTTTCTTTGTCTACAGTATGGGGAAAACACATTGCTTAGCTCCTGGGTTGTCAGGAGACAGTGGCTACAAAGTACCTGATCGACTGAGTGATGGACGGTCATTATTATTTTCATTGTCATCAGTAGCTTTATTATTTAAATGTTCCAAGAAAAGGTCTCTACTTCCACATAAACATGGCAGAGTAAATGAACACATTTATTTCCACTTCTTCCAAATAGTCCACTAAAATGACAGCAAAGGAATAACAAAAGGCATTAATCTACAAGGGCAGGGCTGGGCCTAGTGGCTCATGCCTGCAATCCCAGCAGTTTGGGAGGCTGAGGTGGAAGGATCACTTGAGGCCAAGAGTTTGAGACCAGCCTGGGCACCATAGCGAGATCTTGTTCTACAAAAAAATAATTTAAAACATTAGCCGGGCATGGTGGCACACAGCTATCGTCCCAGCTACTTGGGAGGCTAAGGTGGGAAGATTGCTTGAACCCAAGAATTTGAGGTTGCAGTGAGCTATGACGATGCCACTGCATTCTACCCTGGGCAACAGAGTAAGAGCCTGTCTCAAAAAAAAAAAAAAATCTACAAGGGCAAAGAGAACAAGAATCAAGAGATGTCAACAGTGCGTTGGAGGATAGTAAGTGGATGGACAGGTGTACTGGACTTGGGAGGGCAGACTCAAGGGAAATTCCAGCCTTTGGGAGGAATATTTACAAGTAAGCCTTTCACACCCAGAGCCAGAGAATGAGAGCCCGGGAATGAGTGGCCCAGGGCCTCTAAGACAGAGCAAGAGATGAGTAGGGAGCACAGGCCAGTGCAGACCCCCTCATCACAGGCAGCCAAGCTGTGCCTTCGCTGCCCTCCCCTGAGAAGAAACCAGAGGGATCCATCCTCTCTAGGGAAACCCACTGGCTTATGGGGAAGGACCTACAGAAACTGTCATTTGGGCTGCTCTGATGACATGGATGGATCCTTGCTTTATTGCTTTATTGCCTGACCAGGTAACCCACCTGCCCACAGGCCCAGCCCGTGCCCGCAGAGCTCCTGTTCAATATTTTTGGGCACAGATCAACAGTCATTTAGGGAATGTCTCTTGACATGAAGGAGGAAGATGAAAGGCAAAAAGGAAAAGAAAGGAGCTCAGTGAAAAGAGAGACAATGCAGCAAGCAAAAGAAACTTTTTAAAAATATGCATAATTTCAAGCCACAGAGAACTAAAACATTGCATCTGTAAAATAAGAACAGGATGCTGTACTACAGAGAACATCCAGAGAATAGGGAAGAGCTCTTAACTATTACAAATATGAGAGCAGAAATGAAAGCATCCAGGAAATGAATAAAAGATAAACATTAGAGGAAATCTCCTAGAATAGAACATACGAGAGAAGATATTTTAAAAGATTTTTAAAAATTGAAGGATAAATCTGAGCAGCCTAACATACAAATAAAAGGATATAACAGGACTTCTGAAAAGAGAAATGACCAAATGAGCGATTCGGGGTATAGGTTGAGTATCCCCTATCCAAAATGCTGGGCACCAGAAGTGTTTCCAATTTGGGATTTTTTTCAGCTTTTGGAATATTTGTATATATGCAGATATCTTGGGGATGGGACCTGAGTCTAAACACGAAATTCATTTATGTTCATACATACCACTTACGTTTCATATGCACCTTATGCACATAGCCTGTAGGTAATTTCATGCAATATTTTTAATAATTTTGTGCATGATGCAGTTTGTGAACATTGACCCATCAGAAAGCAAAGGTGTCACCATCTCAGTCACCCACGGGGCAACCTGTGGCTGTCCTGCATCACCATCATTCTTGACTCTGAATTTACTTGCTGCTTATCCACGCACAAGTACTTAACAGTAAAAACATGACACAGCATTAACACAGTGAAGAAATACTGTGTTCACAGAACTAAGCAGACAGCAGCATCACCAGAACACCTGTGTCAACTGTTAAATGACAGCAACAACAAACCATGGCAGGCTTCCAGTCTCCACCCAAGACGCTGTGTCTGGATGAAAAGGTTACAGGACACTGCATTTTATTTTTTTAGGTGAGAAGAAACATCAGAAGCAGTTGAGGGACCATGAAGTGGGTCCTTTAAGGATGGAGACACTCTGCCAGATGGCTTTTTAAAATGTTTCCTCCAGAGTCATGTACCCCGTGAACAACAGTTTTTGTCTTAGCAGTCTCTCTGTGTAAACTGACACGGTTTCTTGTTCTGCTATGAACACACGCTGCTCCAGTCCTTCAACAAGCCCGTGTCGTCTACAGGCACTTCTGCAGGGTTAACACCATCGTCATCATCACGATTATCACCATCACCTCGATCGCCTCACCATCACCTCAGAACCATTTTACCTGTTTTGCCATTGGTCAGTGAAGGAACACCCGGAGCCTCACTACCAATGTTAAAAACTTCCGTATCCACCTCTTCCAGCTAACTAATGAACTCTTAAGGTATATTTTTTGCATATATAAGGAGTGAGACTTTTTTTCATTTGACATTTGGAATCCTTCAAAGCCACCATCGTGTCCATCATCATCAGGGACCATAGCTGAAGGCCAGAGGTGGTTCCAGGCATGCACAGCTGCGCCTTTAATCACTGTGCTCCAAGCATGGGCAACAGTACCTATGGCATCCTTCACGCTGAACTGCTTTTGAAAACCTTCCACATTCACACCTCTGCTCACTGTTGCTAGCAGGCTGCTCAAAAAGGCATTCTTATATTTACTCCTTATTGATCTAAGGATACTCTGGTCACATGGATGAATCAATGAAGTCACATTTGGGGGAAAGCACATGGCATAAGCATTATTTTTGATGAGAATTTCAGCTGGAGGATGAGCAGAACAGTTGTCAAGGAATAACAAAAGCTGGCAGTTGTCATCCAGTCTGGCTTCTCTGCAATGGGCACGAGCCGTTTGTACCAAATGTTGGTGAAACCAATGAGAAAAGATGTCCCTGGTGATCCATAACTTTTTGTTCACTTTTTGTTAGGACTGGTAAGAAATTCACACTTCGAAAACAATGAGGACACAAGCTTTTGCCTATCAAAGCAAGTTAATATCTATGCATGCCTGCTGCATTAGCACATCCCAGCACAGATACTGCCCTTGGCATCCTTAATTCTTGCAGGGGCTGTCTCATCAGCTCTAGTCAGTGTCTTTCTGGGGCAATAACACCAAAATAGTGATGTTTCATCAGCACTGTAGACTTGTTCTGTCATCAGATTTTTATGATAGATGACCTTGGCAAACCTGTCAATGAATTTCTTCATTGCTTCATCATCAGCAGATGTTTCATCAGCACAAATCTCTGAAAACTTAATGCTATGTTTTTTCTTAAATTTCTGCAACCTGTCAGTTGAATATTCACAGTTCCCTTCAATTCTCTGTTTATTGTGACACATTGTTGCTGGTTTCATGATCGGCATTCCATCAAGTGGCATGAGTTCCCAAGGAGGCTGACCATCCACTCTTTTTTTTTAAAATTTTTTTTTATTTTAGCATATTATGGGGGTATAAATGTTTAGGTTACATATATTGCCTTTGCCCCACCCAAGTCAGAGCTTCAAGCATGTCCATCCCCCAGACGGTTTGCACTGCGCCCATTAGGTGGGTATATACCCATCCCTCCTCCTCCCCTCTCCCATCTGCCTGACACCCGATGAATGTTACTACTATACATGCACTTAGGTATTGATCAGTTAAAACCAATTTGGTGGTGAGTACATGTGGTGCTTGTTTTTCCATTCTTGGGATACTTCACTTAGTAGAATGGGTTCTGCTCTATCCAAGATAATATAAGAGGTGCTATATCACCATTGTTTTTTGTGGCTGAGTAGAACTCCATGGTATATATACCATATTTTATTAATCCACTCCTGTAAGGCGAAAGAAGCAGGTAACCTACAAAGGAAAGCCCATCAGAATAACAGCAGACTTTTCAACTGAGACCTTACAAGCAACAAGAGACTGGGTCCCATTCTCACTCTTTTCAAACAGAATAATGCTCAGCCTAGAATCCTGCACCCTGCGAAACTAAGTTTTGTATACGAAGGAGAAATAAAGACCTTCTCAGACAAGCAAAGACTGGGGGAATTCATCAAGACAAGACCTGCCCTCAGAACAGTATTACACACGGATCGGCACAATAAACACTCACTAGTGTAAAATCATCCAAAAGCTAAAGGTCAAAGGCCAGATATGCAATGGCTCAAGAGAGAAAACAAAGCAACAAAGTTCAACTCAAGAGGATGAACAGAAATCTGCCCCACTTATCAATTCTCTCAATAATGTGAATGGCTTGAACTGCCCACTCTTTCAATACACAGTCGAGATTGTCATTTTCAGCTTTATGTAGTGTTTTTCTATGTTTCATAAACTTCCGTCTGTTGCCTTCTCATAGAACTTCAACAGTGTATCCTTCTGTTTCTTTGAGGCATACATGTGGCTGTTCCAACACCACGCTCTTCGGTAAGATGTCTCATACTCACGCCACCATCCAGTTTCTCCAACAGCTTGACGTTCTGCCCTATAGATAAACACAAATGCTTCCTCTTTTTCTTATCACTGTTACCCAAGTCCTTTACTCACATAGCATAGAATAAGCAAAGAAACAAGTGAGTAATGCGCATGGGTCTTGGCCCCATGTGAGGCATCGTGGGGAACCTACCGTTGGCGTGTCTGGCCTGCACCTGCACCATTTTTATTTCCCTTTGTGAGTGTGCTTCCATGGGGGAATCTGGGTGTGTGCAGAAAAGGTATATCACAGCTGAAGTGTTCCCCTCCTTGGGTACGCTAAACAGTGTGTTGTGCACCTGCATTTTGACTGTGACCTGTCACATGAGGTCACGTGTGGAATTTTCCACTTGTGACATCATGTTGGCACTCAAAAAAATTTCAGATTTTGGAGCATTTCGGATTTTCAGATTAGGGATGCTCAATCTGTACCTTCTTACAGCCGAAGACCATGGGTTTCCAGATTGAAAGGATTCACCTAGGCCCAGCGCAAACAATAAAAGCAGAATCACACCAAGGTACATGATGATGAAAGTCCCAAGCCACAGGGTTAAGAAAAAGATCCCAAAAACCTACAGAGAAAGAAAACAAGAATCAGAATGACATCAGATGATTAATAGCTGGAAGCAGTATCACAGAGAAATGGTTCTAAGGTTGGAGTAGGTACAATTCTACACTCCAGCTATTCTTGAGATGTAAAAGTAGAATGAAGACAGTCTCAGACAGATAAAATTTTGAAAATTTTACCTTCCACGAAGCCTGTCTCAGGAAGCTACTGAAAGAGATGCTCCACCAAGACAGGAAATAAACTGAGCGAAAGGAAGGTGTGGAACCCAGGAAACCAGAGATCTAAGCCAGGGAGGGGCAGAGGGGACCTCTCAGATGATGGAGCACAGGAAATCCAAGGCTGACAGCTGTGTGATGGCCTAGAGGTTGGTGTTCTCCGGGAGAGATGACTCCAAAAGGGGGAAAGTGGAATTGGAAGGTTGCCTGGCATGGGCAAATTTGCCCAGAATAGTTGTCAATTTCCAAAAGAGTGAGGAGATGGATTAAAATGACGGGCACATAGGAAAGAAACCAAATAAAACATAAAGGCAACTATCAAGTTCTAGAAAAAAAGTTAAGACAGGAAATGAAAATAGAGTTAACATACTATGTGGCATGACTGTGGACATTATTTTTGTGATCATAATAGTAAACCCAGAATATTGATTTAACAAAAGAAAGATACTCTAATTAGAATGATGAGAGCACATTGGGGGACGCAATGTGAGAATTAATCTTCGTCTTTGTGTTAACAGTAGGAAGTCCACTGATAATATTTAATACTAAAAATATCAAGTATTATCAATATAGAGACGCTATTTAGAAAGAGGTAAGAAAATGCCAGAAGAAATAACAAAAAGTTGAAAATGCTTGCATCTGGGGAAAAGAGCTGGGATGGGAGGGACAGGGTGGGGGCTGCAGTTTTCATTATAAGCCTTTTAGAACCATTTGACCTTTAAAACTATGTAAGACTTCTTTAATAAAAAATTAAAATTAGTTTTATAAACAACTTGAAAAAACTAACAACCTCTAGGGAGAAGAGCAGAAATATGCTGTATACACTCATGCATTTTGCAGTGAGAATGTATTTAAGTATGGCTTATGTTAAAACAAAAACTAATTTTTAATGGTTAAAAAGAAAGGATGCCAGCCAGATTTGCAGCCAGGACTCTGTCTGCAGGGACAGGGCTATCATCTGAGGATGGTGCAGGCGGACGGGGGGAGAAGTTGGACCAACAGAGAGAGAACGGAGGGGGAATTCCCAGCTGGGAGAAGAAAAGACGTGGAATATTTGGCTCCGAACAAGAAACCCGCAGAGAGATTTTGGTTTGAAGCTTTGGAAAACATTTGTTTTCATTCCTCATAAAAAATGGATGACGAACAGAATTATTTGAAATGAAATTTTAACAAGAAAAAACTCATCACATTTCATGAGCATTCTCCTACCAGTCCATTACGAACAAGTCCAAGAACTGATTTTAAGGGTTTCTGTTTCTTTATGATCTCCAGCGAAAGTCATCAATGCCAGGAAAGGGTTCAGAGTTTGTTTGTTGTTTGCTCTTTTTTTGGTTAACATTCTTTCTTCTAAATGTTTTACTTTATTTTTATTTTTGCAACCACTTTCCGTAGTGCCTTCAGAGTTTATTTATGTGTTAAAAAGGCACTTATGCAAGCAAGCTTAGGTCCCTCTGTGTGAGTGGATTGAAAAAGTCTGAGCTTTAAGGACACACAGAACTTAATTTGAATTCCAGGTACTGGTTCATTAACTGTGATCTTGAGCAGCTGACTCATCCACCCTGGGCTCCAGGATTCCCTGAAACACAGGGAGGAGGCACTCATCTCATCGGGCTGTCCACGTGAACATTAAGTTAAGGACGAGGCCTGAAGAACCTAGCAGGTGCTCAGCAAATAGAACTTACTCTTCTCATCCCCCATCCTCTAATACAGAAAAGCAGACAAAAGCAGATGCTAATGACTGGCATGACTCTTACCCTCACTGTATCCAAATCAAATTTCCTCTGTTTGCCTGCATTTTGAGCACTTCTCAGAAATCCTCCTCCATAATTATCTCACAGACATTGAGGCTGACAGTGCCTGGGCAAAGCTCCTCTAAGAGCCTTAGAATTTTGTGACAGTGCTCTGACCCAGGAATACTGACTCCCTGTTGTATCACTAAGGTCATCCAAGTAGCAGCATTTTAAGTCTGGCAATTGTGACACAGAAGGCAGATCGGATCCAAGGAAAGGCAGTGCAGTGTGCAAATATGATGAGAACACATTGCTGGCCCAGGAATCCAGACACCCAGATCTAATTCCAGCCCATTCCTCACTGCGCAACCTCGGGCAAGTCCTCCAGCCTTCCTGGGCCAGGTTCCTCCTCTGGCTGAGAGGAGCCCAGCGCCGCTTTGCCCCCCACTGACGGGTGGTGAGGGTCTACAGCTAGCGAGCAGTTTCGGGCTCTGCCTATGAGTCTTTCCTGCCAGTGTTTCCCACTCTCTGTTCTGCTCCCACCCTGGCGGGTGTTGGGTGGGGCTGGGAGGGCAGGAGTCACCCGGGCCTTGCTAAGTCACTGCTCTATTCTAAGCACGTCTCACGCATCAACTCATTTGCTCCCCATAGCAACCCTGTGAGGCAAGAATTTTTTAACCCCTGTTATCCAGAAGAAAAGACTGATAACTTAGAGAGATTAAGGAACATGCCCAAGGTCACATGACAGGACAGGATTTGAATACAAGCTTCCTGGCTCCGGAGCCCCCTGACCCAGCCAATTCCTGTGTTCATACTTCCTCTTACACCATGAAACTTAAACCCTTGGCACAATTTTGAGAACGTTTCCAAATGGAAAGAAAAGATAGGGAATTGCAGATACACACAAACCATCTTAGAGCAGAGGGGACGTGGTGTTAAGATTCTGACTCCCTGGTTCATTGTGCGGTTTGAATTAGAAAATAAACGTCCTGGCTTATTGAAGTCTTGGAAGAATGGGGTTTTCTTTCTACCCCTGCCCAGGTAGTTCCGTCCACCTGAGCCCATCCCTTCTTTGAATCTTGAGGTGTGCTGCCCCTGCTCTGAGCGGTAAGTAGCACGATGCTAGTGGAGCAGGCAGAGAGCTGCATGGAAATGAGGGCTGGCTCTTCCCCTCGTGCCGTTTTCCCATGAATCCAGGTTCCAGAGACTGCCAGGGCCAGCCATCAAGGGGGACTTCTCAGCACCCACCTTCTTGCCTCCTCGGCCTCCCCTCGTTCCCTGGAGCCTCTGCAGAGCAATGCTGGCAGCAGGGTGTGGCCCCAGAGCCAGGGCTTAGCAGCCCACCCAGGGCTTCTCCACGACCTTTGGAGCCTGGAGCTGCTCATAGAACGTCTCCAAGCCTCGGGCTCCTCTTGTGCAGACTGAGGCCAATAATCCTTCATTTACTTAAAAAATATCAAAGTCCTACTCTGTGCTCAGCACTGTTCCAGGTGCTGGGGAGAGCAGGAAGGTACAGAGCCAAAGCCACTGCCCACCTGGAGCTGACAGTATGGTGAGGGAGAGACAGAATAAACACACAATGCACGTCCTCTGACGCCATGCGGTGACTGTAGGGAGAAAAGCAAAGCACGGTGAGGAGTGACCATTAAGAGTGACCACGGCACAATTTTAGGCCAAGGGGACAGAAAAGACTTCTCCAACACACTAGAGCAGGCACCCGAGATGAGGAGAAAGGGAGAGAGGAAAAGGATTACAAATAGCCAAAGGGCATTGTCCCTGGCAGAGGAAATGGCAGATGCAAAGGGCCTGTGGCAGGGTGTGTGCACTGTGCAGGACAGATGGCCAGAAGGCCAGAGGAGTTTCCATGGCCTGAGTGATTAGACAAGTCTCCCGGGCTGGGGAGGCCCGGACTGCAGACTTGTGTGCCAGGGTAAGGACTGAAGGAAGGGGAACATTTAGCAAAAGACATGGAAGGGAGAGGGAAGGTAACCCACACAATCTCAAAAGTCAACCAGACACAGGTTCAAGCCCCAGTTTTGTATTTAACAGCTATGTGACCTCAGAAAAGGTCCCTAACCCTGTGGTCCCCAACCCCCGATCCATGGACCAGTACCAGTCTGTGGCCTGCTAGGGACGGGGCCACAGAGCTCCGTCCGCCACTGCCTCCCCCCATGGAAAAATTGTCTTCCAGGAAACTTAGGAAGGGGGCGGGGCACACAGCAGGAGGTGAGCTCTGCCTCCCGCTACTGACACCCCCGTCCCCACACCTACTGTGATCTGTGGAAAGATTGGGAAAGACTGTCTTCCATGAAACCAGTTCCTGCTTCCAAAAAGGTTGGGGATGGCTGCCCTAAGCTTTCTGAGCCTCTGTTTCCCCATCTATAAAACGAGTCCTCAAGAAGCTGCCACACGACTCAGCTCCCTCTGCAGGACCCGCCTTCCCTGAGCTTCAATTTCCTCCTCTCTGAGTTTGACTTTCCTTCTCACAAAAGAGGGATAGTAACGCCCCCACGTGCAGCGAGGACCTTGTGTCCACAGCACAATGTGTGTTAAGCTCTCTCAGCAGTGTTACTTACTATGATTATTTCATGTGTATTTGTGTTGTCTTTAATGAGTATGTCTCCCCCAGACTCCAGCCTCCATAAGGGCAGAGATCTGGCCTTTGTCCGTCTTCCCCAGAGTGTTCCCAGCACTAGCTCGGATCCTGGCATGTAGTTGGTACTCAAGAAATAGTTGATGCTCTTTACGGGTAGGCTAAATGCTAAGTGAATAGATGAATAGACAGATTAGATGTTTCCCAAGGCAGCGAGCACCCCATTCCAGGAAACATACCAGCATAAGAAGCAGAGGTTGGTTTCATTCATTCACCAAACATTGCTTGGCTGCCCATGATGTGCCAGCCCCCAGGAATGCACCAGGATCACAGCAATGAGGGAAACTGGTGACGCCCCTGCTTACACTGCAGTGGGCAAAAAGAGATAGGAAACAAACGGGCAACGTCTGGGCATGAGAAGTGCTAAGAGGAGAAAGGAAGGAAGACAGGAAGCTATAGAGGGACCCTGTGTGATCTCAGAAGAGGAGAAACGAAGAGGTGCTTGAATGATTCTCTTCTCTGGGAAAAAGATTCAAGAATCCCTTCCAGTTACAAGATGCTCTCCTCCCCTGATGGCTTCAGTGGGAACATGGAGGGGGCCCCTTCTCTGTGAATTTGTGAAGCAAGAGGCTAAAATTGGACAGGGCCACCCGAGCTGAGTGCCCTGTCATTTTGTTCCACCTCCCTCTGTGACACCGGGACCATCACCGACCCCTCTCAGCCTCAGTTTTTCCTGGGGACCCCTCAGATGTGCATCCATGGCTGTCTACATGCCCTGCCGCTCTAGGATTCCAAGCCTGGGACTTCCAGAGGCCCGCTGCAGATCTGTCAGCCCCAAGCAGGCAGCAGTTCCTGCTGGCATGCGGCCAAGAGTGTCTCCTTGTAAAGCCGGGGTCCGAGAGCAAGGGGGGCATCCTATTTTATGAAGACGTATTTATTAGCTGAGAGGTTGCTCTTGCCTGCTCCCAGCCCTCTGGTGGCCCAGCCCTGCTGACCGGGTCAAGCCACCCAGTACACGGGGACAGGTCCAGCTACATAATTTGTGGGCTCCCGTAGGGAATGAAAATGCAGGGCCCTGGTACATGGAGCAGGGGAAGTGCTGCTGAGGGCACTCTCATGCCAGCCTTTTCTTTCCTTCACGGTCTCCCTCTTGACCTGTTGTGGGGCTTTTTGCTCGCTACGTAATGTTGCACCTCCTGTGCATGCACAGGGGTATTTGAGGGGGGTGCAGACCCTCACAGGCACCTGGGGGTCCCAGCCAGAAACTTGGCATGAGAGCACATGGCTCTCACTCCCGGCTCCCCTTCCCCTGACAAATCCGACCGGTGCGGGGAAGTCGAGTCAGGCATCTATCTCCTCTTCCCGTGGGCCACTGCCCTAAACCATGGCAGAAAGACGACCCCAAGAGCACTGCAATCTCTGTGCTGGGACGTGCTGGGTACTGGGACCTGCAGTGGGTCAGAGGCCTACCCTCAACAAGTTGCCCACCAAACACGTGTCACTGCCAGTCCAGGGCAAGGACAGCCCCTGCCCGCCATGCGCACCCGGAGATGCTATGGGTGTGGACGTGCAGCTCCGACTCCCTGCAGGGCACCCTGGCCTCCCCTAGGAGGAACGCAGCAGCAGTTGCCAGGGAGCGGGAAGCCGGGCAGGGCCTGCGCCACTAGGGAGTGGGAAGCAGGCAGCCAGAACTGTCCCAGGGAGGCATCAGAGGCAGGTCCTAGTCCCCAGCACATGCTCCACTGTCCCATCAGGTGTCACTTGCAACACATGTATTCAAAGAGAAAATCACTAAGAACTTCAAGATGGTCACTGCAGCATTAAACCCCAAGCATGGAGCCCTTCTGAGTGTACTGGTCACACTCGCATGAAGCCAGCCCAGCAGGGGGAGAATGAAATCAGAGTGGGCCTGCAGCTCACCAGGCAGGGCTGGGCTCCCATTCGGTGAAACTATTGCGGAGACCCTGCTCAGTCCTGGTGAGCCTGGCTCCGAGGGACACCAGCAGCAGGTCACCCCTCCCACATAGAACCAAGGACCCAAGCTTCTTGAGACTCCCACCTGGGAGGGGCAGAGTCTACACAGGAAAATAAAGACCTCCTGAGATGAGACTACTCCGGACTCGACTTTGAATACAGATCCTCAGGAGCCAACACTTCCCCACCCTCTCAAGGGGCCTCTCTCTCAGGGCAGTGACGCGTCTCCATGTGCTTGCTCCCTGCTCCGGAACATTCCTGACAGCCCGTCCAAACCACTGGCCCTGTCCCTCCTTCAGTGTGCTGGCGGGATGCAGGCATAGAACCAGTGCATCTGGAGCCCGCTGGGTGTCGTGGAATGGCGGCCCGCATTCGCACCAACTTATCCCCTCCCCAACGGAGTGACTGTGGGAAGGCCACAGAGCCTCAGTCCTCTCGTCTGTAAAGTGGCCACAATGAGAACCTGCCCCTGTCGCCTGCCAGATGATGCTCAGAGGGGACAGCTCCGTGAATTCATTTTAAAAGCAGAGATGCCCTTTATCAAGACAAATCATGCCAGCGTCCTCTGCGGGCTGGAGGACGCCACGGCCTCACAATTCTGCCCACGGGCTGACTGGGGGGACTGCCTTCGCTGCCCCTTGGCCTGGACTTGCCTACACTTCCTCTATTCTATTCAGATGTCCCTCCTCAGGGAACCCCCACCCAGTCGCTATCTCACCCCTCTCTTTTATGTACTACCTGGCTTGGTAGCGTTATTTTTCCATTCACTCTTAGTGTTGGCAGTTTCCACTCTGACCCTGAGCCCTGGGGACAAGGACTCTGTCTCCATGCAGCGTAGTCCTCAGTGCCTGGTGCAGAGGGTGAAAATTAGCTAAATAAACCAGAGTGCCGGGACCCATACTGGCTACTTTACCCCTTTTAACATAAAAAATTATAGCAAACATACTAAAATGAACTAAGAGAGAGCAGAGAGAATAAGGAAAAAGGGCATGTGGGGAGGGGAAAGAAGAGCAAGAAAAGGCCCTCTCAGAGGTCCTCCCATCTGTCCCTGCCCGCCCCCCCGCCCCCCGGCCCAGCTGCCACAGGATCCAGGGCTCCCCTAACGGCAATCGAGTCCACAGGGCAGGCACAGGTCTGTGCACCAGGCTCCTGGGGTGCACGCGCCCCAGCTCCCGCCCCCCCCCACGAATCCATGGAGTTTATCGAGCAGGTGGTCCACTGGCCTGGCCCCACGGACCCCTGCCCCCACGCTGGCCCAGAGCAGTCGGATTTCCCGCCGGAGGAGCTGCCTCTCCGATGAGATGAGCGAGGAGGCCTTAGGAGGAGCAGGAGCGCTGGAGGCTGGCGGTGGCGCCTCCTTGAGGGGAGTCACTGTGAGGGGAAGTTTCCAGCTCAGCCCCCACCTCTTACGGCTCCCTTGGGAGATCCCCAGGGCGGTGGGGAAAGCTGGCGGTCTGAGTTGGGAGTCCAGGGTCTCCCCGGGGCTTACCCAGAAATTGTTTGGTGACCTTGGGCTCCTCACTGGCAATCTCTGGGCCACAGTTGAGCCGTCTGTGAAGGGAACGAAGGCAGTGCAGCCCTCAGAGGCACGCTGAGCATGGGGGGAGACCCCTGCAAGGCGCCCGCAAGGGCTCTGGCTCAGAGTAAGCACTCACAGGGGGGAGGAGGTGCTTTATCCCCCCACGCAGGGCCGTGCTGGGCACTGGCATAAAAAATCTACCAGCCACAGCCTGCAGGAGGAGCGGAGATGGACAGGTATACTCTGGCAAGAACTGAAATGTGAATAAAATCCTGGGTTGTGGGGTGGAGGTGGTGGAGGCGGTGGAGGCCAGGAGCTGCTTGCAAGATCAGGGCAGACTCTGAGACGTATGCTCTCTGTTAAACATCACCCACGAAGCAGAATGGAGACAATTATGCAGATAATTGAGGCAGGAGTACCTTCCTCTCTGGATATGTCATTCCTTCCCCCCACCTGCCCATCCTGCACTCACACAACCCTGAGAGTAGGTATCTCCTTAAATTTTATTCCTGGGGCAACTCACTTGCCTTCCTGGGTTTGGAATCTGGTCTAGCTGAGACCTTGGGCAAGAACTTTCCCTTCTCTGAGCAGCAGCGTGCTCATATGTGCAATGGGATGATAAAAAGGCTACCTATGTCGCCTAGCTCTTATAGGGATAAAATGACTGTGCACGTCGAGCATTTGGCACAGGGTCCGGCATCCGTACCTGTCAATCAATACGTGACAGTCCCCTTCCTTCACTGGTGTCCAGGCCTCAGTTTCCCAGGCTGCGAGATGGGTGCTGGGCAGGGCCAGGAGAACAACTGAGTTCTGGGAGCATGAGCCAGGGGGGCCGCACAGCTGGTGCACAGCTGGGCTGGCAGGAGCTGTGCAGGGTGTCAGAGGGAGGGGAAAGCAAGAGGAGTTGGAAGCTGTGGTGGCCCTGGGGGTGTCTGCAGTGAACTCCACCCGGCAGCTGAGACCCAGGTGCCCCCCACACTGCCTCGAGCTGGCGCAGCCGAGTTCCAGGGACTCCAGGGCTGAACTGGGGGCCTGGGCACTGGGTCTCTAATCTGTTGAGCTCCAAAGGGAGGAGAAACAACCGTGGGTCCTGGGGGCTGCTGCATTCCGAGAGGCAGTGAACTCTCTTGTGGAATCCCCTTGGATTTGCAATGGAGCCGCAGGAAAGGAGGGGAATCACCGAGGATAAGGCCCCTCTCAGGCGACCACCTGATCCAGGCGGTCATCACTCACCCCCTAACTGGGGACCACAGCCGCTCCTACCCCACCCCATCTTTCTCCTCTCCTCAGCCAACTGGAGCTTGACAAAATGCCAAGTGACGCTGTAGGCCGCCTGCTCCAAAGTCACAAAAGGCCTGTTCCAGCCTGTCCGCCATGTTCCCCTTAGGGCCTTTGCACTTGCTGGCCACCCTATGGGAGGGCTCTTCTCTCACTCCTCTTCCGACTTCCCGCTTCTCCTGCCCTCCAGGCCTCAGCTCACAAGTCGCCTCCTCAGAGGTGCACCTTGACCTCTTCCAGGAGAATAAGCTGCGATGATTGTGCTATCGGCATACTGTTACTTTCCCCCCCAGGAAGTATTCGACTCTGCCTGAAATTCTTATTCATTAGTGTGTTGGTCTTGTTCAACACCACTGAATGCATTAGTGAAAGAACACTAGTGACTTGGCACTAGACTAAAATCTGGGATCCTGGCTCTGCCTAGATTTTCCACCTGACTTTGGCCAAATCGCACAATCACTTTGAGCCTTAGTTTCTCATCTGTAAAGGAGGAGGGTGGCCCATTAGTGACAAGGGAGCATCTCTCCCGATGTGTCCAAAACGGTTTCTCCAAGTCTGGCATGGGTTCAGAAATGCACTCAGCACCTAGAGAGAGGCAAACGAGGTCAACCTGGACAGCGGCCAGAGGGAGATCCTGCCAAGTACAGGAATGGGCTACGGCCTGGGCGTTAATCCTTCCTGGTCGCCTGGTTGGCTTTTGGATGCCTTTCTGTATTCACGCTGGAGGCAGCAGGCGGAGGTTGACAGGAAATACAGATCTGATCTTAGGCACCTGTGTGACTTTGCACAAGTCACACACCCTCTCTGTGCCTCGGATTCCTCACTTTTAACAGTTAACAAGAGTGCCTGCTTCATAGGGAGAAGACTGAAAGAAGTGTCTTAATTCTGGGTCCACCGTGGTACACAGAAGATGGTCTTTCATCCTTCCTGATGCCATCCAAGGCCAAGAACACCCCTCCATTTCCACCCCACTCATCTCTGGGTCTTCAGGGAGCTCTCACACACAGCATTGGAGGATTGGAACACATGGACTTCCAAGTGCAGTGTGGGTCTGCAAAGGCGGCCAGCAAAGAGTGCACAGGTCACCACCCTGTCCCTGCGCTCTGCACTCTCCATTTCTCAACCACGTGCTCCTGTCGGAGTCACCCACCAGCCTGGACTTGGTCTCACTCTGCTGGCCAGGAAACAGGTTTAGAGAGGCCCGGTGGGTAAAGCTATGCTTCACCCTCACTAGCTGTGTGGTCTTGCCTGAGTCATTTGGCCACTTTCTATGCCTCGGTTTCCTTGTCTATGAAGTGGGAATAATGATGGTGCTGCCCACCTGGTAGTGAGGATCCGTTGGCATAATCCCCAAGGAAAATTTAGAAAGATCCTGGCACATGCAAGGATTCAATATGTGTCAGCTGCAGTCACACCAGGAGGAAGAGCTGTGACACCACCACCTCCAAACTGGGAACACAGGTGATGTCACAGGCCGTGGAGAACCTTTTCCCTTTTGCTCTCTCAAACCCTGCCCGGGCTCATTTACCATGCCCATTTAACAGAGAGAGAGTCTCAAAAAGCTCGAAAGGCACGGGGTCCCGTCCAAGGTCTCAGCTGGCCCCCAAACATTCTAGTCAGCGTGGCCATGATCCCAGCCAAGTCTCTGGTGGAAGAGCCCCTGCTGCGATGGCAGGGGAGGCTCATCAAAGAGAAAACAGTATCTTTTTAAAAGTAGCGTTGTCAGAGAGGCAGAGACCCAGAACGCCAGAGTCCAGCCCTCCCTCCCCCCCTCCACGCAGCTCATCTGAGCGGCGACAAGGAGGCAGGGCGCCGCAGGGAGGTCGGGGAAGCGCCGGGCTGGAGAGGCAGGGAAGCGGTTTGGCCAAGAGGCGGCTTTGAGGTCTGGAGGATCCTCCTCCAGCTCTGTAAACACCGCAAACTCCGCCTGCAGCCTCCTGCGCGCGCACACACACACCGTCCTGCCCCTGGGTCGCAGCCCGCCGGTCCAGCAAACTTGCACCCGGCTGGGGGCGGAGGACCAGGTAGAAGGCAACCCCTGAGATCTCACTGCCATGGTCTCCTCGTAAAGGCCGCCTACAAGGGCTGCCCCGCCTGGCTCAGAGGCAAAGGCGGAGGCCCCCCTTCCGTCTGCGCCTAATCTGGCCCCAAATTGAGGGCAGACTTTTGAATTCGCTTTTAACTACCCCCCAAAGGCAGATGTCTATTGCGCCACCACCGCGGTGCTCTAGACCCTGTGCACCTGGCTTTAAGGGCAGATTCCAAAGCCTTGGAGAGGCGCAGTAACTTGTTAGGTCACCATCCAGAGTAGGTAAACCTGAATTTGGGTCCCACGTCTGAGTCGTCGGCCCAGCCCGACTCTTTCGGAGTCTCCGGGGAGGTACAAACAATCCTTCCCCCTTTGATATTTGTCTCTTTTAAGTACAGTACTCACAATCAACGTTTATTACTAGCACTGCCACGCATCTCACAGGGCATTTCATTTTATTCCCTTAACAATAGGGTAAATTATTAGGACAATTCCTCATTTTGTATATGGGAAAACTGAGGCTCAGAGAAGTTAAATAACTTGCCCAAGGTCACACAGAAAGTATCAAAATCAGGATTAACACGGGATGATCTTACTCCAGGCAGGCGACCCTACACCCCCCTAACTGGTTGGCTGCTGGCTGTTTCTGGAAGCGCTCCCTTCTGTGTCCTGGGGAGGCGGAAAAAACATTCCAGATTTTGTGCTTGGGTTCTCCTCCCCAGGGCGTCGGATCTGATTCCTGGGAAGCAAAGCATTCCGAAACCCTCCACCAAGGCGGGAGAAGGCGAGTGTGCAGGACGAGGTGGGGGCCAGAGTAGGGTCCCCAGGAGGAGAGAGGAGAGCTGAAGTCACTTTGCTGTTCTCGGAAGGCCGCAGCGTTCCCTCAGGCGATTCTCAGGCCTCCCAGTAAAAGCTCTGCGCGCGTGGGAGCCAGACTCCGCACCACAGGCTGGTATCCTCCGCGCCTCGCATGTCCCGGCGGCGGTACGCAGAGCACTCTGAGCTGCGCATCTCACTTCCTCAGTTGAGCTTCAGGGCCAGGGCAGAGTCTCCAGGTGGTTTTGCTCTGCCTTTTCCTGGAATCTCTGCGTCTGAAAGTCTCTACGTATATCATTATCTCTCCCCAGTATGTCTGTCTCTGGATCTCCCTTTTCTCCCTCCGCCCCCAATATTACGTGTGTCTTTCTGTCAGTGCCACCAGAACTCCTGTAGGGACATTAGAGGGTGGCCTTGAAAGTGTTCGCCTATATAAACTAGGGCTGCGTATGCTGGGATGTGTGTTGATTGTGGGGGTTGTGGTGTGTGTTGGTTTTGTGTGTATAGAGTATGTAGCACATGTTGGTTGCGTGTGGCTGGGTGTCTGTGTTGGTATGTGTTGGTTGTATGCGTATTTGTGGCCCTCGCGTGTATGTGCTGGGTGTGGTTGGTGATGTGTGCCGATTTTGTTTATGTGCGGTGTGTGTCCGTTGCCGTGTATGTTGGTGTCGGGGGTTGATGGTGTGTGATGGCTGTGTGCGCGTGCACTCGAGACTTTCTGTGTCCTGGAGGTGGCCGAGTTCTGCGTCAGGCACCCAGGACTGCACTGAGCAGGCGCTGTGGAGCAGGGCTGCGGGACCGCGGGCCGCGGGAGGGCGCTGCGGAGAGGCGGACGGGTGAGAACGCAGAGCGCTCCCAGGCCTGGCGAGGGGTGGTGTGCGCCGCGGGAGGGGAGCGCGCGAGGGGGTGGAAGTTTCGGGATTCTGGAATGGGGCTTCGGGGTGCTCTGGAGAGTGGGCAGTGGGCACTGGCGGTGGTAGCTGGGGGCAGGTGCTTTCCCCGGCGCCCGGCGTCCCGGCCTGGGGGACTGTCCTGCTGTGCGGCGACACAGGCTGCTGGGAGGGCGGGACCGAGCCTCAGAGGCCCCGCGGCCCTGAGGGCACGGCCAGGCCGGCGCCAGTCGCCAAGTTGAAAGGCAGCCGCGGCCTCTCCTAGCCGCTTCCTATTGCGCCCCCCGAGGGCTCCAGGCAGGTCTGGACCTGGGCTGGGCTCACCCCCGGGTCTGGGGTCACTAAGTGGGGTGAGTGCGGCCGTAGGATTCGCACTCGCGGCCCCCGCCTCGCCAGCAGCTGTCTTCCTTCGGCCTCCTGCTCGATCTAGAGTCAGCCCCGGGGTCAGCGATCCGAGAAGCGAACCCGAAAACAAGGCGCCTTTGGCTCCAGCTCTCCAGCCCCAGCCCAGCCCCCTGGGGTCCCCCACTGCCTGGCCCTGCCAACTTCCGTCCAAAGTGCCAGGCGCCCCAGGTTCCCTGCCGCCGAGTAACCTCATTCCTATCCCGGCTTCCATGCCACGGACCGCTTCGGTCTCGCCAGCATGGTCAAAAGCTGAGTTTGCAGATTGAGGCTTCCGTCTCCTCCCAACAAAACGAAAACGCTTTCACAGCGTACAGGGCCATTGAGAAGCCCCTCTCATTCCTCCAAGGCCAGTGCTTGCTCACGGTCAGAGCTCAAAGGAGATTAATTCAGAACTAGGGCCCGGGTCCCCAGCGGCGCGTTTTCCAGCGATAAGCGTTCTTCGTGGAAGAGCCGTTCAGGGACTTGGGGACCCTCAACTAGAGAAAGATGCTCAGTGCCGGGAGAGCGTGGAGTCCCTAGCGAAATCCGTGTTGGAATCCCTGCTCTGTGCTTTAACGGTGTGACTTTGGGAAACCCACAACTCTCTGCGCTATAAAAATCTGGTAGGTTGGTTGGGCGCAGAGCAGGCGGCACGCTTGGGAACTCCCCGCACACGGTAGGGTCTAGGTAAATGCGGGTTCCTTTTCCATCTCTTCCTCCGAGCGCGATAGGTGGCGGCTCCTTGTGATCTATCCGGCATTTCTTGCCAGAGACGGAAATTCGTCCATAAAGGACCGGGCCCGGGAAGCCCCTGCCCACTCCGCCCTCCCTCGCTTGATAATCAAGAAATCGAGTTCGAAGGACTGGGGAGGATGAGAAGCAGTGCCCGGAGCTGCGCCGCGAATTCCGGCTGGACTGGGCCGAATGTAGCTCAGTGTTCACCCCACACCAGCACACCACTCTGATCCAGCACCTCAACATTTATTGAGCACCTTCTGTGTGCACGCCCTGTCGAGGGAGGGAATTCGGAAACAAAAAGGGGGCAAACAACGGGCTAGACTTCGAGAAACAAAAATGGGGAAACGAAAGGGCCCGTAAGTGGAAGGAAATTCCGACCCAAGGCGGGCAGCCAGAAGTGCGGGCGCGCGGACCCGGGTCCCAGGACAGCGGGCCCCTTTCACCTCCGCGGAGGCGCAGCGAGTGGGGGCGGGGGAGGCGTGCCCGCCTCGCCTGCAGCTACCGCCTCGCTGGAGCCGCGGCGCGTCTGCAGAGCGCGAGCCGTTGCTCATTACAGCAATTATGTTGCTCTAAATTTGCCTCGACCCTAAATTGCCAAACTCCAAGGAGCCAGGAGGCCAGGGAGCCGGGGCCGAGGAGACACCCGATCCCGCCCCGCCCCGCCATTCCTCTATCACGGACGCGCAGAAAGGACTCCAGTACTGCGGGCGCGCCAGGAGCCAAGAATACGCTAACACACCGGGTATTCTCTGCAAGCCCTCCCGCGCTGGGGCTCACTGACACTTCCTCAAAATCCCGGGGCGGAGGGCGAGGATTCCCAGGCCCATTTCGCAGATGAGAAAACTGAGGTACAGAAAGATGGCGTGATCTCTGTACCTCAAGGTCAGGCAGTCAGTAAGTGGCAGGCTTGAACAGCATTGAACCACATAGGCTTGTCTGACTTCGAGTTCAATACTATAACCACGACAGGAAAGTCGCTAGTGATGTTCCGGGAATGAATTCGGAAGGTTTGTGGGAGCCAGGTGCCTTGCGCGCCGTCATCCACGGGTTGCTTAATATATAGAGAAAGAAAAAATAAGTGGCGAAGCACCTCAGCCTTCAAGCGCCTTTAGAGGGCCGCATGGGCGTGGGAGTCTGAGACCTTTTTAGGCGTAACTCCCTTCTTTTGGGGACGAAGAGGCGCAGACCTCTTGAGGCGGTCCTTTTAGAAGCCCGGAGGCCAAGACCAACAGCCTCGGGCTCCCCCTAGACCCTCTGGTGGCGGCAGAACTGCACTCCACCGCAAGCTTTCCTTTCTTTTAGGGAGAAGGCTTGTGACAAGTTCAGACTACAGCCGCAAGCAGAGGAGACAAAACTTGTGTCGGAACTACGGAGGCTGGAGCACCGAGGCCCAGATTACCCGGGAACTTGCCCGGCGCCAACCTGCCAGGGTGCGTCCGCAGGGCTGTGAGCGCACTTAGGATGCCTCGGCCGACCTGGGCCCCTGGGGCTAGAAACCGCGCACCGAGCTCTGCGGACTGTGTTTTCAGGGTCTCCACCTACGGAGACGTTCACCCCTCCCCAAGGCCAGGTACTTCGGTTTCAATCAACCTTTGGTCTACTAGCTTCCCTTCTTTAATGGCTTGCCGCAAAGGCTGCCCGGGTCCGCCCTGGTAGAGTTTGGAGGCACCGGCCACCGCCCTACCAAGGCTGAGCGAGGGGGTGAGAAGGTCTGGTGAGAATTAACCCGTGGCCCCCAACACGAAAGAGAACAGAATGGTGCCTGGAACTTAATAGGCTTTATTTACTACGGGGTCATTTTCTGCCTTCAGTGTCCTTTCAGAATTCCCCCAAGGCCAAACTTGGTTCTCGTGGGAATTTATTCTCCTGGATGCTTGGGCTTGAGAGAAAAAAACTTGTGAAGGTTTGGGAGCAGGGCCCCGGAAAAGGACTTGCCAAGGCGAGAGTGTATGGTCGCCCTGGGTTTTCTGTAAAGTTTGATTTTTGTTTTTAGCGGTCATAATAGGGGGTGTGAAGTCGCTCACATTCTGGCAGCTCAAAATTGGTTGCACAAACTGGGCGTACAATGGCAGTGACTTAGAGAAGCAAAGCAATCGCTTCCATCCCCTACCTGGCCTCCTGTGGGAAAAACAGGTTTGCAGAGGTGGGAATTGTCTCGATTAGCTGTCTACAGTCATCAAACCATTTGGGGGATTTGCTTTGTTTTCATAGACAGGTTAAAAGGAGAGAAAAAAGCAAGAGTTGGTTATGGGTCGCCTGAGCAAGTGTCGATTTCAGCTTAAAGTGAATTGGAAAATTGAGCCTAATTATCCTGGGTAATTGCTTCAATTCTCCACTTGACTTTGCTAATGCAGATCTGTCTGGTGTGTTAAAAAAGACACCCCCTCTGTCCCTGCATATCCTGTTGTCACTGTTGAAAGTTGCTAGTGTAAAACTACCATCAAACTGAAAAAGCAATTTTATATGTGGAGATGGCAAGAAGTAAAATTAAAATAAAAAACTAAATCAGTAAAGAGAGTTTTTGTAGTTTAAAATTAATTTATTTAACAAATATAGCTATAATATAAATGATGATAAAATTTCAAATATACAGTATATTACATAGTACACACAATCCCTTCCAATGGGATGCTTGAGAGCCATGAAAATGTGCTGTTAAATAGAAAGAGATTTTTTTTTTTTAATTTTACAATTCTTTTTCTGGTACTGGGAAGAGAGAGGTCCCTTCAACCTACCTTTGCAATGCATCTGTGTATCCCCTGCCCCCCAAAGCAAATGTTTTGCTGTTGAACTTCTCGTAAGTTTTCCAATGGAAGGAGCTGGGGTCCATCTCCCCTGGCTTGCTCTTCTCTTTTTCAAAGACTGTTCTCATTTCCAAGATCGTTAAACACTAATTTCTCTATGATTTTCCTGCCTGGTGTCAGGACAGCAGCTATGCAGGAGACGTGGCCTCTAGTCCTGTTCAACCACTAATTTTGCTGGGGACCCTGCATAAATCTCTTAACCTCTCTGGCCTCAGTTTCCCCACCCTTAACTCAAGAGTGTAGATCTAGATTCTAGAAGAGCACTAAGGGACCCTTCCAGGCATTTTTTGGAAGGGGATCGGACTTCAAAGAGTGAATCCAGGGAGCAACCAAGGCAAAACCGGAGCAGTGTGAGGGCCAAAGGGAAGGCGCCCAGCGGTGCTGCGCAGTGGAGCACGTCGGGACACAGCTCCTGCTGCTTGCAGGAGACCAGAGCTGCAGGGACTGGCTGGCCCCACAGGTGGGCGACCCTGGGACCTTCTATGTCAGGTGGTACATGCTGTAGCCTACATGGGCCGTGTAGAGTCCCACGGGCGCCACCGGCAGTGCGGCGCGCTGGAAGGGGCCAGAGGCACCGTAAAGTGAGGCACCCGCCGCAGCCGCTACAGCTGCCGGGCCGCCGAGAGGGAAGGAGAGGCCGAAGGCAGCCGGTGGCAGCATGGGCTTGGCGGCCATCTTCAGCTTCTCCAGCTCTGCCTCCTGCAGTCTCTTTGCCTTGGCACGGCGGTTCTGGAACCAGATCTTCACCTGCGTCTCGGTGAGGCTGAGTGAGCTGGAGAACTCGGCGCGCTCGGCGATGGACAGGTACTGCTTCTGGCGGAATTTGCGCTCCAGCGCCAGCAGCTGCGCGGTGGTGAAGGGCGTCCGCGGCTTACGGTTGGTCTTGTGCTTGCGCAGTGTGCAGGCTGGAGGGCTCAGCCGCCCTAAGGAGCCGAGAGAAAAAGACAGGAGGTTAAGAGAGAGGCAGTGGAGCATAACCGGCCCATGAAGTAGTAATAATAGCCAATAACTACCAGATATTGATTGTTGCCAAGTGCCTTGGTGCCAATCATTGTGTGAGGACCTTGGAAAACATTTTCTCCAATTCCCGCTGCAACCCGGCAGGGAAGTATTTCTTGTCTAATTTTTGCAAATGTGTAAACTAAGATTCCAGGAGAAACATACCCACATTCAAGGCCCCAGCCCCGTGTTCAAGTCCCACACACAACAGGGAAGAGGTGGAACCGCCCTGGCGCTGTACGGAAGATTAGGCCTTTTATGGCAGGCCTCCTCCCCCCATCACACACGGGGGGAGGTGGATGTTAACACAGATGATGAAACTGCAGAAAGAGGCCCTGCGCCCAGCTCAAGGGCACATTTAGTTTTATGCATTGGCCTAACATCTGTGCCCATCAAGTGTTCAGTGCCAAGTTAGGCTGCAGTTGCGTGGCATAGAATCCAGAACTCCACATGTGACGGGACTCTTCCCCCTGGGACACCCCATTCCTACAGGGTTCTAGAGTCAGTCCCCAGTAGACCAGAGGTGGAGCAACAGGAACATCTTGGAGGTTGCACTGTGACCAATTCTCCTAAATATATAAAGTGTCTTTGTGAGTGGGGGAGAAGGGGCTCCTTCATTCTAACGGGACTTTTTCTTCTGATTGTCTCAATTGTTTCTTGGACCTCTCCCACCCCTGGCACCTTGACCCTCTGGCCACACTCAAACAAGTATGAGTGTTGGGGTGGTGCACGATTGAGGCTCCGCAGCCTGTGGCCCAGTCCGTGGAGACCAAGGGTGCCCAGCTGTCTTTTTTCTTCTGGCTTCAAAATTAACCTCAAGGCTGGGTAGTAAGCAAGCACGGAGGTGGAGGGCTAGCACAGGTCAGGGTTGGGGCCAGCGGGGCGCTGAGGCCAGATAGAAAGTGAAACAAATTATTCCCAGGGCAACAGGCATTGATTGGAATCCTGGGACGCAAGGCCCTAACCAAATTCCCAAGTCTCGGAATGGACGCTTTGCCTGTGCAGCAGCTTAACGGAGTGAATTCAAACCGAGGCTGTTTCACCATGCGGGTTTTGCCTAACTATATATTTCCCCCACCCTGCACGTCTTAGAAAAGGAAAAACCTTTGGGCGCTCAGACCACCAGGATGTGAGTCAAACGAAATCTCATGTTAACATCCCCCTTCTTCCCCGCGCGAGGCCACCGCGAGTCCGGGAAGCAGTTGGCCCCCGACTCGCTTTCCGTCTGGCCTCCCTAAGGGCGGACGTCGAGAGAAACGTCACTATTTTGAACAGCGCGACTGCCCTGCGCGGGGCCACCTTCTCCGGCCATTAGGCCCAGGGAGGGACCGGCCTTTCAAAGACGTTTAATCCCCAGATAAAAATCATTCCTCAGCATCACGCCATTGAATTCGGGCTGCTATTATGCAGCACAAAATAATCGGAGGAAACGAGGAAAACTTGGGAATTTCCCGTGCTCCTGAAATATCTCCGAGCCTGTTCACTGGGCACAGAGGCCAGGGGGCCATGAAGCCTTCGAACTACCCCCAAAAGTGCCTTTGGCGGCTGGAGTCCACTTCAATGGGCCCAATCTGAGATGCATGGGAACTTCTGACAGGATTAGAGGGGGCGCCTTCCCCTAACTGACTTGGTGCCCCGCCCCCTCCACTGGAACCTGAGTGTCCCCTCCCCCTAAATCATCCATCCGCCCAGAGCACCAACTATCTGCCTCAAACTTCAAGAGAAGGTAGGAGGTGGAGTTTTGTAAGGACTTTGGAACCTCCCGGCAAACAGGTATTTTTAATTGGGTGGGGTTGGGTGGGGAACACCAGGCTTCTACCGGAAAGTGAAACTGAGAGCACTGGGAAGATGTCCACATTGCTCGCACCCATCTATTGGGGTAAGGGTGATGTAACAGAGTTTAGGATCAGATGAGGGGACATGGACTCCCGGGGTCCTTTGGCGGGGCCAGGAGGAGAGGGTGCCCAGACACCGGTATCCTGCAAGTTAACTCTCATCCGCAGCGTCATCGGCCAAGACGAGGAGGCCTGGAACCCTCTTCCTGGGTGGGAGTAAGAAGAGGATCCAGTCGGCCTCCCCGCCAACACAGCCCTAGCACTGACTCCAGGTACCGACTGCAGGTACGCAGACGCCCGAGACAAGTAGGCGCCGGCGCGCGGCCTGGCGCCCTCGGGTCCCGCACCTCTGCCTGGCCCCCTCCCCTGGCGCCTGGGTTCTAGCTACTCACTGGCCGGGGGCGGGGAGAAGCGGGGGCTCTGCATCCACGGGGTCCTCTCGGGCTTCTCGGGGCTCTCGGCTTTGATGAGTGCGTCTTCTGGTAGCTTGAGGAGTCCTCCCACCGAGAAATGGCCGAGCGGCCGCGGCGAGGAAGGCGCGTCTGGGGCGCCCAGCGACCCGGGCCGGACGCCCAGGGGCTGCGCCGAACCGCCCGCCGCCTGCGCGCCCTCGGAGGCCGCCAGGGCACTCTCCTTGGCCCCTGGCTTCCTGTGGTCGGCCATGAGCGCCTCCACGCTGAAAGGCAGGAGCGAAGGGGACACTTTGGGCTTTGCCCCCTCCTCATCTGCACCCATGGTGGCCGCCGTAGCCGCGGCGGCGCTGGAGGTCTGGCCCGCGCCTCCCCCCGCCGACTTCCCGAAGGCAGAGTCCTCCACTTTGACACCGACTGGCAAAGAAGTCATGTCAGCAGCCGGGGCCATGCAGAGCTGGGCCCCCTCTCCAGCCGCAGCACGGGCCAGCCGCCGGGCATGGGCTTCGGGCTGGCTGGGAGCGCGGCCGGCCTCAAGGAGCGCCCGGGGCCCTGGCCGGGCGGACCCTCGCGCGCTCGCCTCCCGCCCCTCCCCAGAAGGCCAGCTCCGACGCGCTGGGCCTGGCTCCGCGCCCCGCCGCCGCGCAGGCTGAGTTCCCGGGAGCACCCGCCGGCTCCGGGTCAGTCGCCGGCTCCCCAGAGAACTTGCTAATAAGGCGAGGCCAGCGCGGCTGCGGCCAATCAACGCGCGAGGGGGCGGGCCCGGAGCGATCCATTGGGCCGTGCTCCTGGGACTTGCCCGGAGGCGCGCTGGGCCTGCGGGCGCGCAGGGCTGGGCCGGGCCGGGGGAGGACAGGCGAGGGGAGGGGGGTACCCGGGAAACTTTCGTCCGCTCTAAAGCCCTGGCGGCCTCTCCGTCTGGGTCCCCCGGGTCTCTATCTTTCTGTGATCCTGGGGACTTTCCCATGTTCTGGTTCCTTCTCTTCTGCCCTCCTCTCTCCTCCTCTTCCCTTGCAGCTCCTCTTTCCCACTCCTTTTTCCTGCCCTTTCCTCGTTCCCCTCCTGTACCGCTTCTTTCACCTTTTTCTTCAGTCTGTTGCTGTGTTTCTCTCCGTCCCCCTCTCCAAATAGGACCCCCCTTTCTCTACGACAATAATTTGAGTTGAGATCATTTCTTATGTATTCCTCGTATACGTTAAAAGATACGCATGGCTAGTTATACTAAATTGAAGACATAATACTAATTTCTTTCTAAAATCACCTTCGATTTATTACTCTGTTTCCATCTTCAAAACTTCACCTCCGAGTAAAAGTTGGCCTTTGTCTCTAAGAGCTGGACTAAAAAGTTTGCCGAAAGAAGCCACGTTCCTGTGGTGCTAAGGATATGAGAATATGTGATATTATCTGGAATCTAGGATCGGTTTTCATACATGATGTGTATTTTTCACGCTCCAAACCTCTCTCCGGAGGGTCACACCACCTATACCGGTGACCGGTTGGGGAGAGGAGATGCTGGATCCTTTTGATACAGAACTCACTGAAATAAAACTAACAGAAATGGCAACAAAACACCAGTCTGGCCTTACTATGACCTCAACGCGTCCGCGGAAACAATAACACATCCCTATCTGAGTCGCTGATCCTGGAGTGGAGAGGCACATTTGGGGGAGGGGACCGGGGAAAAGAGTACGGTTTCTGGTAGTGGATACTTGGTGCTGGGCTTTTATTTTGCCAATTTCGGAGGAAACGTGATTTTATTTTTGCAGGTAAAAAAAACCAGGAAAAATTAGTTCGGGTTGAGGGAGATGCAACATCTATGCAAACCGTGTCCAAGTTCGGCTGTTTTCTGTGCCTCGTCTTTACCACCTCTTATCCCGGGGCCCAGGCCAGCGGCTCTCAGGGAGCCAGCAGAGATGACTAGCGACTCACCGGATCGGCCATTCTAATCTCCAGGAAACACAAGAGGTTGCCGTGGCCATTTAGGGGTAATTATTCGAGCGCAGAGGGACAGCAAATCCTCTCGCCTTTTAACTGGGCGCAATAAAAGCTGTAGATTAGGGGAGTCCAGATTAAGGAAAATGAATTCCTAGAGCGAGAACTTTATTACCCGGACCACATCCGGGGTCTGGCGGCGGGAGTCCGGCTGCGCACGCCTGAGCTATCGGTAGCTTCGCGTCTGTCCACAGGCCCCCGAGATATGTTAAGGCCTTTGGGAAGGTTCCGGAATACTCGCTTCTGTGAAATTTATGTCTGCTCTCCAGGTTCTTACGGACTCAAGACTGCGACTCAGGCACTGGGCAGGGCTTGGGGCCTTCTAGCTCGGTGGGGCGGGCTGGACGTGCAGTGCACGGGGGACCCCGGAGGTTTGCCTGAGGGTTGAAAGATAGAAGACTGTACGACCCCATTGTAAAGCTGAGCGAACTGGGGCTCTACAAGGCTGTAGGCCAAACACTTGCTAGCAGCCTAGCTGGGATTGTGAATTCCTATTGCTCGCATTTCTAATTAAATTCTCGCCAGAACAACCCCCTCCGCAGCGCAGCCAGAATCTCACTCTGGTTAAAGGGCGATAGGAAACAAAGGACCATCCGCTTTTTCAGGTCAACATTTTTAAAGCGAGTAGTGTGTCTTTAGGACGAATCTTGGCTTTTTTCCACCCTCATCCCCATCTCCAAATGTTTGGCTCCCAGATCCCTTTAAGAATCTGCTACAGCTAAGAACTTTCTCCCTAGAAAAATGCACACCAGCAAAAACACATTACACGCAACTGTGCAGACAATTTCAGGGGCTCTGGACCCACTTGGAGTCTGCCAGTTAAGAAGCCTACTTCAATCCTGAGCTGGGGCTCGAACGCGAGCGCGGAGCCGCGGAGCGCAAAGGAGGCTCCTGCGGAGTTTACGGCTGTAGCGGGCAACAAGCGCAGGGATGCCTGGACTCGGGCCGGGGGCCTGGGAGGCCTGAGAAGGGCCGCATCGCTAATTGCGGGGATAAACAATCTGTCACGATCCCTCAGCGCGCCTAATAGGCAGACGAGGATGTTGTTTTTAGGCGCCAGCGGCGGCCGGATCAAAGGCTGCAGCCGGCGCTTGGGCCCTTGAAGTCGCGCCTCCCCCCACCAACCCCCGCCTCCAGGGAGCATACCGCGTGGGCCCGCGGCCCCGGCCCTGCAGCCCGCCCCTCGGCTTCCCGAGCCGGGTCCTGAACCCCACCGCGTCTTCTTTTCTGGTTCGGTCTGAGTTCCTGTCAGCTCCTGCCCGGCGCAGCGGGTTAACCGCGTGCAGACGTCGCAAGGCGAGCACAGTGCGTCTGCAGAGGGCCAGGAGTTCGGGCTGGATTCGGTGTCAGAGTAGCGCGGGGCTCTCCCGTCACTGGGCTGCGAGGGAAAGGTGCCCGCGGACTCGGAGAAGCGAGTTCGAGAAAGGAAAGAAAATGTCTCCCGGGGCGTGCTGTTCTTACCCCGGGAGGAAGGGCATGAGTTTGGGGGCAGTGAGAGGGAGCACGCTCTGCGTTCGTTTTTGTCTGGGCCTTTACAGATTTCCTGGCTCTTGGGTTCAGAGAGCTGACAGGCCCCGAGCTGCGCCTGTTATCTCGCAGCCAGCACTAACCTCGAGGCGCTTCTACCCAGGCATTTCTCTGCGCGCCGCTGCAGCGGAGAAAGCCGGGCTGTAATTCATGCCTGGCAAGGGCAGGGCTGGCCCGCCGCAGATAAAGCTCCGCACTGGCGCTCCGCTTCCATCCTCGCCGACTTTCCTCCCCTCCCCCCTCGCTCCATCTCCCCTCTTCTCCGGCATCCTAAAGCACTCCCCGCCCCCCAACAAAGCGCTTCTGAATTTCAGATCATAAAGATGGATTGTCCTTCGTCCACTTTCTGGGCAACTAAACTGGTGGTGGGTTTGGGTTTTTTCCCCCATACGCCTATTTTACCGGGGTGTGCGGTGGTGGGGGAAGAGTGGTGCTGTTGCTAGATATCATCGCCCCCCCCCCCGCAAACATTAATTTTTAGAGGGACCCGGTCTTAAAGGTGGTTGTCACTATCTGGGTGTTGCCGTACAGATTGGAAGAGCTGCAGGCTGGCCTCTCACTTCAACACTGGTTGTCCTCTCGGTCGGGTTTTTGTTTACCCCCTCCCCCATTTTCTAATGCATTTTGTGGCCTGGACCCAGGAATCCCGCGTGCATTTTTTAAAATGTTCAGCTCAGTGGGATCCCCTGGCAATTAGTGAGCCCCAAACAGTCCTCTTTAATAGAATGAATGTGCTATGAAAACCGATTACCCGGAACGATTTATTTTGGTGGGAATTCACCAATCGCCAGGAGGGCGGCAGAGGGGGAAAGAGAGGAGGTATTTGTGCCGGGAGGGGTTGGGGGTTGACCGGCAGACAGCGAGCGCCGTCGCGGGGTCTCCGAATCTGCGGAAGGGCCCCCGACTCTGCCATCTCCACTCTTTGGTCTCTGTCGCCAGGAAGAGGGGCTGAGAGTCAGGTTTGGGAAACTGGAGTCACTAATTCTGGGAGGATTTCAGAGCTTTCCCAAGAACCCCGGGGAGTCCTCGGCTACTGGCTGAAGACCCGCAGCACAGACCGGGAGCAAAACGCTTCCTGCCTTCCTGGGACCTGGGCAGAACTTGTGCCTTTTAAGAGTTTTGGTACCCTTTTCTAAAAGGCGAAGTCAAAAACTATTTGTAAAAAGTGTTTTCTCCTTCTTGCTAACTCCTCTGCTAAGTGGGCCCAACCTGTGCGTGGGCACTGTCCGAGCGCGGTGGATTTCACCCCGCGCCAGGGAGAAACTGACAAGCCCTCCTCCCCGGCTTCTTACCCCTTCCCGCCCTGCCCCCGCTGGCTTCTCCCTCCCGCCCAGGCCTGGGTTTCCTTGTGTCTTTAAATTCGGAAGCGCGCGGGGGGCGGGGTGGGGGGGAGAAGGGGGGCGGTGCCGGATCCACGGGGGAACGAGAGCCCCCCATTCAAATGGCCCAAGTTAATGTGATCGCGACGTGAGGGTGCACTTGGGGAAGATGAAAGCGGTGGCCGGCCGGCTCCTCCTAGAGCTCTATAATTATAGATAATATATCCCATTTCAAAGCAATTAGACCAATCAGGCGTAACGAACCACTTTGCTGCCGACGAACAACAAAGGCGCACGGTTATTTAAGCCTGGAGATGTCAGGCAGACCCGAGGCTCCAGGGTAGACCAAACGTCTTCCATCCGCTCTGCCTACCCCCGGCGGAGGAAGGCTCGCCCTTCTCCCCTGGGTTCTGCCCAGCCCGCGGCGGGCGCGTCTCAGTTCCTGCAAGGGGCAAGCGGGAATGCCGGGAGGAGAACTGACATAGCGAACTGGCTGGCAGGCCTCTTGTCAGAGGTTTCACAAACTTTATCTGATTTAATCCTCTCTACTCTAGGAGATAGGTATTATTATCGGCTTTTGTTTTCCTGGCGGAAGAACAGAATCAGAAAGACTAAGTGTCCTGCTCAGGGTCACACAGCTAGTTAGCAGTGGCGCCGGGATCTGGACTCAGGTGGGTCTGAAACTCTGAAATCCACTCCTTTGACTTCCGGGAGGAGCCTCTCTCGTGGCTCTTGCAAAAGACAAAATGCGTTAAAATACAGCGGATGCTTGCAGCGTTTGGTGGGACCGCCTCCCGTCCAGGAAATGGGTCTCCATCAGCTCTTACTACCCTACTCTCCTGCTCCTCCCCTCCCGCCCACCACCTACTTGAGAGTCCTAAACACTGTCGAGTTTTTCCATAAATTTATCAAATGTCAGGACCTCAGGTCTCTGAGAAAAAAACAGATCCAGACTGAGAACCGAGGGCCAAGAGCCAATTTTTCTGAGCCTCGGTTTGCTGGCTTTAAACTGGGCAGAGAAGGGCAGGAACAGTGAGTGAGCAAGAGCCACAAAAAGGCAGAGCTGTCCTGCAAAGGCAGCAAGCCCGAGAGCTGGGGAAGGTCGTTCGTGGAAACAACGACTGGACTCTGAGAACCCAAGATTCTCCAGCTGAAATATTGAGTGAAATGGAAGGCAAGTTGGGGATGCAAGTAAGGCCCAAGCTGAGATTGGAAAAGAGGGGACTTGAGGGGAGCCCAGGAAGAGACTGTCCCTCGGAAAGGCAGCCTGTGCCTCACCCTCAGAGGCAGCTGAGCTGGGGGCCACCCCTTCCCGACCAGGCGGCCCCACGGACTGGAGGGGGGTAGGGAGCCCTTGTGTAGGGAGGGGGGCTGCCCCTGGTCCCCTTTCATGGAGACCCCCCCCACACACACACCCTCTTCTTTTTCTAGGACTCTGTCACTCCCAGCTTTGGACATTCCTTCCTTGTATCCTCCTGTCTGTCTCTCTGTTGTCTGACTCTTCGTCTCTGTCTGTGAGGCAGGTCTCCGTCTCAGTGCTTCTCTCTTGGTCTCCAGGTGGACCTCGCAGCTGCTGCCCTGCTATGTTGTTCCGTTCTCTTCCTTAGGTGCCTCTTTCCCTCATTTGCTTTCTCTTCTAGTCTCTCCCACCTCTCCCTCCCCCGCCCCCCCCATTCTGTAATTATGTCTGAATCTCTGCCCTCAAGTTGCTCCAAAGCTATTGCAAGTTCCTTCTGGAGGCAGTTTGCAATTTCTGGAGCAGCAGGCACACCTTCCTCAGTGAGTGCCCGCCCCACCCTGGTCCCTGCTGCTCCAAGCTAATAACTTCTCCTCTGAGCCCTGTCCCCATATCTGGGGACCTGCACAGTGTATTACTACCTTCCCCCAGGGCCCTCATGAGGCCCAAAAAGGAGTGTGGCAAAGGCCACAGTAGGCCTGGCAGAGCTAGGAGGTGCCACCTTAGAGACCTTCACCCCTACTACCAGGAACCTGCATGGAAGTGGCATTTGAATGCAGAGCATCCTGGGGAGGGAGGGAGGAGGGTGGGAACCATCCAGAGCCCGAGGGGCACAGTGAGCAAAGCAGTGCCTTTGTTCTGAAGAGGCAGTTGGCCCAGCACAGGGCACCTAGGCTGGAGGCCAGCCAGTTCCCTCTTGGCAGTTCACTCCCCTCTTAAGGACTTAGAAAATCAATGACTCCTGCCACCCGGAGTCTCCACCCTCTTTGCTAACCCTTCAGACCTCTAGGCCCAGGAAAAGCAGTACCCTGCCTACACCCTATGCCCTACTCCCCTGCCCTCCAGCCTTTGCTATCCTTGAGCCTGGTTGAATGACAAGGGGTGCTCACTCAGTGAAGTGATCAGGAGTGTTCACCCTAGGGTAGAGCAGAGGTCCTGAGGAGACAGTGGCAGGGAAGCCTCCAGCATACACCCATGCTCAGTCAGTGCTGAGGAGGAAGGCAGGAAGGGGGGAGCCCCTGGAGTTTGCCTTTCAGATGGAAATCAATAGTGATTTTCATGTGGGAAAGTTGGGGAAGCGGAGAATCAATGACCCAGCATCCCCGTGACCTCGGTGAGACTGTGGGCAAGTCCCTTCCCTCCCTCAGTCTCTTTTCCCAGCCATAGTCTCTTGCTCACCACAGCCACCCCCACCCCCAACTTGAGGTTGCTATGGGGAAAGGGCAGTCCCCATCCTGGGTGTAGGGCTGCTGTGTGACCCTTGTTCTTGCACTTTTCTGGGCCCAGGTCAGCCCACCAGCCAAAGAAGCTGCTGAGACCAAGCGGAAGGACTGATGAGCGGAGGGGGAGGAATGTTAACACTGAAGACCCCACAGGCTTTCCTTTAGGCCCGGAAGAAAACTCCACAGCTGCAAGAGACTAGAAATTTGGTGTAACACCCATGTTCCACAGGTGGGGAAACTGAAGCCCAAAGAGGAGCCATTTCCCCAGGTCTCTGAACCAGAAACTGGCAGAACTGGTCCTAAATGCAGGTTGTCTGACCCCAATCCAGTGCTCACCCTTCCTCATCCCCAGAACGGTCAAGGAAGGTGGGTCATCCCCCCAAGCCGTGCCACCTGTGACCAGTGGCTTACACCTTTGCCAACTCCATGTCCACTCATTAGGACTGGGGTGCAAAAGATGCTAAGGAGTGGGGCTCCCTGGAGCACTTGCCCTGGTAGGTTCGGAGGACACCTGTTCTGCCTTCTCAGTGAGGGCAGGGTGGGGAGCATGGGGCTCGGTCCTTGGAGCTGGTAGGGGCGCTGGCGGGAACCGCTTTGACTGAGCACCTACTACGTGCTAGGTACTTCAAATGCATCACCACAGTTAATTCTCACAACGATCCCCGAGACAAGCACCCCACTTTCCCAATGAGGAAAAGGACACTCCAACAGTTGCAGCAGTCTGGGTGCTCTGGACTAGGCTGGAACTAGTCAGTGCCACTGTGCAGGTTCGCCCACAGCGTGCGCGCTGGAGGGGTCCCTGGTTGTGGCCTTCCAGCCTCGGCATAGGGTGAGCGGGCCGTGAGCGTTGCAAATGCCGCGGATTTGCGTTCTGTTTCTCCCCGCACCGCGAGCGGGGCTGGCGCTGGAAGGTCGAGGCCGCTGGGACTGTACCAGTCCCGCAGGTCCCGAATGCCGCGCACACTGGAGGGCGGGGGACAGGGCAGCGGACAGGGCGGGGCCGCGACTCCTCGCAAAGCCCCGCCCTCGCCCCGCCCCGCCCCGCCCCCGGGCTCCACCGCGACCTGGGCCAGACTGCGGCAGGCCGAGTTCCAGGCGCTGCATCCTTGTAATGGACTGGTTGAACCCCGCTCTGTCTTCCTCCCTGTACCTATGCGAGGAGGAGGATCTGAGTCCGGGGAGACTGGAACTGGGGAGCCGAATACCAGGATGGGGAATAGTATTTCCCGTTAATAACAGTTAACACGTATCAAACAATTATTTTCTTGCCAAGCACTGTTCTGAGCTCTTAGCGTTGCATTTAATGTTGACAGCAACTCTATTTTTACCCCTAGTGTATACATGGGGAAACTGGAGTTAGTTTGCATGAGCAAAAGCAAATATTAAAACAAAACTGTTCTGAGATGCTTCTGGCACCCCCACGTGATTTCCAGCAAGCCCCACTGCATGGTGGCTCCTGAGAGGCTCCAGCTGTGGCCTTCCCACCACTCCCCCGGGAAAGGCAGAGAACGTTGCATCAGGATGCCACAGCTTCAGTCCCCATGCGTGGCCATGGGAGTGGCTCAGCTGCCTCCTTGCCAGAAGTGGCTCTCCAGAGCCTGCCCGTGTCCCCAAGACAAGTACAGAGCCTGGCATAAAGAGGGGACATCAGAGGGCAGGTGACTGCCAGGCACTGTCACTAGCCCACCAGGCCCCTAACCAATAACACTCTCTCCCGGGCCAGCTGCACTGGGTTGGGGTTAGAGCCGGAGGGCAGAGCCTTGGGGTCAAGGGTAAGGACAGTCCATGGAATGATGGCGATATATTTCTTGAATGACATTTTAAAAAGAAAGCTGGCCGCTTGTTCTGCTGTTTAAATATCCTTTGAACTTGCGTTGTAGCTACCCCTTCCCCCATAGATAGGGAAGCTGAGGTCCAGAGAGGTCGTTCAGAAGGGCGAGTGTGGCCTCCGAGTCCAGTGGCTGTCTCCACCAAGCTGGCCTGCCCCACCCCCACAGTGCTCCCTAGGCTGCGTGTGTCCCCGAGTGTGTCCAGAGACAGGCTGTGGGGAGTGGGAGGTGGGCTGGGGGGACACTGGGACCACATGGCGGTAGGATATCCAGAGGCCCACCTTTCTAGGAATGCTGAGTTTCCCTCCCTGGGTTTTCTGGCTGAGGAGAGAGAATTATTCTGACAGTCTCCCGCCCAACTTTTCCCTGCAGGACCCCTCCTCAGACTAGGGAGCTCCCAGCCCCCTTTGGCTTCTCCTATCCCAGCCAGGGCTGAAGGACCACCCCACCTGATGGGGACCATTGCACCCCTGGGGAGACCCCCTATCTGATCAAACAGTGGGTGCTTGTTGTGGTCCAATGAAGTGAAAATAGATCCTGTCTTATCAGGTTTGGGCTGTAGTCCTGGGGTGTAGTCCTGGGGTGGTCCCCTCAGCAGCCAGAGGGTCCCTGTCTGTTTGATTTTCCTGCTCAGGCACACTTGTTTAAACACACCCCTCAGCACACTGAGTATCCCGAGCTAGCCCTGAGCATGTGCGCCGGGTAAGGATGGCAGTGAGCACAGAGGTGGGAAAGGTGGCATGAGGAGAGAGCAGGAAGAAGCCACCCTTAGAACACAGAGGAGATTCCAGAGTTTGCTCTGTGAGTTCAAATCCTGGCTCCACCCTTTCACCTTTGTGGCCTCCAAAAAGTTGCCAACCCTCTCTGGGCCTTGGTTTCTCATTATATTGGGGATTAAATTAATAAGAACACCTCTAAAGTTCTGGAAGCTGTGCCAGCACAGCCCAAGGGCTCAGCAATCTGACAGTCCAGATGCCCAGTGAGTCATTTCTGCCACCCCAGCAACCCTGAGAGGTGGGCAGACTGCTGGTTTACGGTGCGAAAGGCAGGCTTCAGAAAGGCAAAGTGACTTAGGCCAATGTCTGGAGATGGCATCCTGACCCCACCTCGTGGCCCCACGCCAGTGTCTTTCCACCTGCCATGCCCTGTGGATGGCTCCTAGCTCAGGATCATCTGCCCAGCATAGGGAGGACAGAGCACAGTGCATCTGGGGCTATGGCTTAGCAATCTCCTTACCCCAGTCCCAAAGTCCTGACCAGGGCCTCGGGCCTCTACAGGGTCCGTCCTCCTTCTCCCACATCTCTCAGCATTATCTCCCATTCATTCCACCTCCACCACCAAACCTGGCTCAATCTGATAGCCACACTGGGTTCTTTGCAGCTGGCCAAACATGCCCAGTATACGCCTGCCTCAGGATGCCACCGCTGGCTGTTCCTCTGCCTGGCATGCCCTTCCTCGGATACTCTCATGGTCCCTCACTTCCTTCAGAGTCTCTGTTCAGAGGTTGCCTCCTCAGAGAAGGCTTCCTGCCTACCTTCTCAAAACAATAGATATCCCCCTACCACCCCGCAATCATTTCTGAAATCCTGCTTTATTTCGTCGCAGAGTGTGCACTGCCCCTCAGCATTTCATTGTTATCTGCTTACTTATTTCTTATCTGTCTGTCCCCGCTAGAACTTCAGCCCCATAATGGCAGGTGTTTTGTTTTGCTCCTGAACAGCACTCAGCCCTTAGTGTAGAGCCCAGCACATAGCAGCTGCCCAATAAATACTTCTGAACGATTGAATAAGTCGCTCTCACACTCACTGTGACTTTAGGAACATTGCCGACCTCTCTATGGCTGTTTTCTCATCCATAACGTGGGCCTGATAAGTCTGTTCAGCTTATGCTGCTGTGAGGAGCAATCTAGGTAAAGCACGTGAAGTGCTGGCACGATGCCCGGCACTGAGAAAGCCGCCAGGAGAAGGTTTTCCTGACTAAAAGAGGTCAGTGGGCTTTCCAGAAGATTCCTGTTATCAAGTGGAGTGATGCAACAGGAACAGCCTTGGTTCTGGGTTTTTATAGCACACCCCAGAAGATAACGCCCCTTCCCATCCCATGTTTTATCTGAGCCTTCAGATGACTCTCTGGTTAAGTCTTTTTGCAAGTGGGATGACAAGGCCCAGAGAGGTCAAGACACTTCCCTGGAGGTGACACAGCTAGGGAGCTCTTTCACGTTCCTGAGAGAGCTCTCTCCACCTGCTCTAAACCCCATCCAGGGGCTGAAAACCTTGGACCTTACCCCGTTGCGGTCTTAGGCAGGTCCAAATAGGGTGGCTCCTTCGTAGGGACAGCTGCCAGGCCATTTCCCTCAGCAGGACTCTGGGCTAAGGGTGGCCCTGGAGGGGCACACCTGGAGGAAGGGTCAGTGTTTGGACATGGCTGGTGGAGGATAAGCTGGTCCGGAGGGAAGGAACAACAAGGGCAAAGGCAGGGAGGCAGGAAGGTTCGGGGAGTGCAGGGTGGGAGGGGACCCGAAGGCTCCTGCAGCGCACCCTGCCTTCTGGCATTTCCAGATACTCTGAGCTTTTAGTCCAAAGAGAGCATGAGGCAGTTTTGGGTTTCCCCAGTAATAATAGTTGCTCCAGCTGCCCTCCCCAGCCCTCACTGTCCTGCTTATAGCCCTTCCAGAAACAGAGGTAGGCTCAGCACACCCCTCCCACTGCACAGGTAGGAATAACAGTTGGACTGTCCCAGTGCAGAGAGGAAATCCCACCCCAGGACTCGCCAGGGCTGGGCAGTGATTGCTGTAGCCTTTGGTTGCCTGTTGGGTGTGTTGTGGAGTTTCCATCTTGAAAGGCAAGTTTGGAAGAAGGATTTCGGCAGACATTTAGACTTTAGCTTCACAACACAGGGAAGGGCAGTGAGGACAGAAGCCAGAGAAGGGAGGCTGGCTGTGCATGAGGCACTTTCCTGATCTTACTGAGTGTGCCAACAACCTTCATACTCAGGCACTATGAACCCATTCAACAAACAGAGTGACAAAACAGAGGTGCGAGAGGCTGTGGTCTATGGCAAGCAGCTTAGTGAACGGTGTTTGTTTCTCACATGTGAGGCATATGGAGAAAATTAGTGGCATAATAGTTACCACCATGAAGCTGCCCAACACCTACTATGGGCCGGCTCTCTAAACACATTACCCAGTTAGTCCTCCCAGCCACGTGGGGTTTGTGCTGTGGTCTCCATCTGGCAGGTGGGGACAATGACAGGAGTGACTATTAACCTACCCAAGGTCATTCCACTACTGAAGGACCAGGGAGGACTAAAGTCTCCTCAAAGAGGAAGCTGCCACTTTTCAGGGAAGACTGGGAGGCTCGTGAAAGGAAACAGGTTTTGTGTTGCCTTTCTTCCCCGGCAGGAAAAGCCCCCAGGAGCGCCCCCTCCCCACATGGGCAAGGACATCAAAGGTGGGGCAGAACTGCTCTGGAATCCCAAGCCAGCCGGTCTCATCGAGGGAGGGAGCCCAGATGAAAGGGAGAGAGGGAGGAAAAGGAGCGGGAAGCGGAGGAAATGAGGGCATCAAAGCCTCCTCTCTCCCGCCCTGCCCAGGCTGGCTGCAGGGTGGGCCGGGGCGGGGTGGGCCTGGGCCTCAAAGAGGAGCCTTCAAGGAACTCAGCCAATGTCTACTGAGTGCGGGGCCCTGAGACAGGAGATTTGGGGCTTTCCAATGCGAATTTAAAAAATCAGCGCTTGTAATACTGCCACGGAATGAAGAATCCCACAGGTGCTCTTTGCCGACCAGGAGCCATCCGCTCCTCACACCCGGCCTGCACGGCTGGGTGGCGTCGCCGGCCCATGCCTCTGGGAGAATGGTTAAGTGACTGCTGAAGGTCATTCAGCAAAGCAGCACCCCCTGTACGCCAGGGTGTGTGTGAGTCCGGCACACGGGACTTCGAATGAACGTTGTCCTATTAGGAGGTGTGTTCGTTTCCTAGGGGGCCATGACAAAGTACCGCAAATTGGGTGTCTTAAAACAACAGAAATGTGTTTTCCCGCAGTCTAGAGGCTAGAAGTCCGAAAACAAGCTGTTGGCAGGGCCATGTCCCTCTGGGAAGACGCCTTGCTTGCCTCTCCCGGCATCAGTGGTTGCCTGCGATCCTTGGTGTCCCCTGGCTTGCGGCAGCATCACTGCGACCTCTGCCCCTGTCTCACGCGGTGCCCTGTGTATGTCTTCACGTCACCTTCCCTCTGTGTGTCTGGGCCCAAATTTCTGTTTTCTTATAAGGATACCAGTCATACTGGATTAAGGGTCCATCCTCCTCCAGTGTGACCGTATCTCAATTTTATTACTTACCTGAAGACCCCATTTCCAAATAAGGTCACATTCACTGGTAACAGGGGTAAGGACACAAATATATCTTTTTGGGGGGGACACAATTCAAGCCATAACAGGACATATGTGTCTCCTCTTCTGCTCATAGGAAGCTCCATGATGCTGCCAGACACCCTGGTCTCCTGGTCTGAGAGCAGCTGGCTCAGAGCACAATGATGGTAATAACCACCCCCAGGTCCCCAGTCCCTTTAGATGGCACAGTACATGCACCTCCTTAAGCAAAGACCTCATCTGATTTTGTTTTAGCTGGACTGGCATGATTGCCTCCATTTTCCAGGTGAGGAAGTTGGGGTTTAGAAAGATTCAGTAGTAGCAAAGCTTGAATCTGAAACAGTATATCTGACTCCAAAACCAGCCACCATCGCCTCCCTGACCAGGGCTTGGGGTAGGCAGGCAAGGATTAAGGCTGCAGCGTGGCAGGTGGGTGTCCAGGCTCTGCTGACTCACTGAGGGCAATGCCACCACTCCCACCCCATCCGTTGCCTGGGAGCTGATTAAGATGTCACAGAAGATTATGCTGTCAGGTGCAAGAATCCAGCAGGGGCCGGGGGAGGGGGGGAGGTAACCCTGGCAACAGAGATGGGACATCCATACAGAGCAGTATCACAGCCTGGTTAGAGGGGCTTGGGGCCTGGGGTCACCTGTCCCAGATACAAAATCTGGCCCCTGGGCTTTGCAGCTAGGGGACCTTAGGTGAAATGGCTCACCTTTCTGAACTTCTGGTTCCTCATCTACAAGTGGGGGAAAATAATTCCATCCTTATGCGGCTCCAATGGGTTAGCCCAAGAAATCCGCCCCGTCTGCAAGCCTCTGCCGGGTAGTGGTCCCCAGGAAATGCCAGGCAAGCATTAGCTCCAGAGCTGAGGCTCAGGCGTGGGCAAGCTTGCCCGGGGGTGGCAAAGAAATGGTGCCAAGCTACCTCGCTGCCAAGTGCAGGGGCCGCTGAGGACGCAGGCTCACCTGCCACTGAGGACCCTGGCAGCAGCATTTTTTGTGCCAACAAGGGAGCGGCTCTTCTAAACTTTCTCTCGAATAGTGCTGACCACAGCACATATTCACTGTCTGCTCATCTGTCACTTCCCCAATCCAGCCACGAACCCCATCTCTTCAGATCCCGAAACCCAGCGTTCTGCTGAATGAAAGTTTAAATGCAAGAAAGGATGAATGAAAACGTTCCCCAAACTGCCCCTCCGCTCCTCAGAGCCGATTTCTCCTGTCTTTGAGGCAGAAATAGTCCTCCCGTCCTTCTCTTTGCAAAGCCGCCCCTTCCCTGTGCTCTCATTCCTGATGCTCTCACTTCCCCAAGTCCTGGCTTCACTCACCCACCCTTCTATGCCCCCACCTGTTTACCCACCTGTCCACCCATCCTGGCAGTACCTGTCATATCTCCAGGCCATGTCCCATGCTGGGCCTGCAGGGTCAAACCAGACTGGGCCCCTGGCCCTCACGCGTCCTCTCCCAGTCTCGTAGGGGTGAAGGACGTGAGCCCACTTTCGATACACAGAGCAGGTGCAGGCCATCTGAGGGCAGAAGACTCTGCAGAGGAAGAAGTGGTGTCTGCGTGGGAGTCAGGGAAGGCCCCTGAGGGGAGGAGGAGAATGTGGGCACAAGGCGAGCAGGGAGGCAATTGAGAAGCACCTCACTCTCCCACAGCCCCACCATGTGCTGATGCCTCCTCCCCTTTGCGAGCCTTCACATTGGTTCAGAGAGGTCAAGACACTTCCTCCAAGTCACCCAGCTCATAAGTGGCAGAGCTGATTTGAGAAGCTCAAATGTCAGCTCGGAAGAGCCCTCCTGACCACCTCTGTGTGTCTCAGCCTGTTTTTTATCACTCCCGTCCTGTCTGTGTCTGCTGTCTCTCTCCCCTGCTGGAAGGCCAGCTCCACGGGGTTGGGGCAGCTTGACACTGCTGTGTCCCTAGCACCTGGAACACAGCAGTGCCCAGAGACATCTTTCCTGAGATGCTGTGGATGCACCCATCCCTGGTTCTGGGCCAGGGGACTGTCACCTGGTCCCCAATCTCTTTTGCTTCTGGTACCCCTCTCCTCAGGGGTCTGATCTGCCCTCACTGCTCGGCCACCTTTGCTCGCTTCAAGGTGCGAGAGACTGATGTGCAGGCGAGGTGCCTCTGGGCCAGGGCCGGCATCTCTGCAGCCTATTTCTGATCATCTTATGAGCTGCACACCTTGCAAGCAGATAATTGAAAAGATTACCCCGAGATGCGACTCGTGGGAGGTTGATTTATTGTGCGTCATCCCTACTTCAGCATTTTTATTAGAAATTGAAGAATGGCCTCCCAACTTGAGGCTACATTTAACCTCCACCAGTCCTGCACACCCGTGCTGCTCCCGGCATCTGCAGCCGCCGAGCACCAGAGCTTTCGATGTGACCCGTGACAGTAGCAGCAGCAGCCGTGAGCTGTTCTCACCCCAGAAACGGAGCCCTCCTCTCCTCCTTCTCTCTTCCACCCTCCCTCCTTTCATTTCTGGCTCCCCTGCCCCGCCCTCCTTTCTGTCCTTGGGCCGCTGAGGGAAGTTAAGAGCAGGTGCTCTGGGGCCGGGCTGCTTAGTCAGGGGGACGCAGAGGGGCATGTGCTTGCAGTGGGGTGAAGATTACAGAGGATCCACCTTGTGGCCTTAGCCACCCTCTGGGGTCCAGCTCAAAGCTCCCCCTCCATGAGGCCCTCCCATCTGGAAGTGCTGGTTCCCATGTTTCCAGAGGGCTGGTAGGTGCCTCTCTTTGTAGCGCCCTACCCTGCCCACCTGGCACTGGAGTCGCTGTGTTCACGCTCAGTCTGTCCCGTCTCTTCAGGGCAGAGGCTCGTGGTCTGCGGGGTAGGACGGCAGGCACTGGAGGGGTGGCAGATAATGTGTTGCAGGCCAACGGGAAGATCAGCTGGGGACTGGCGCCATAGTCAAAGGGCAATTGCTATACAGCTGAGCACAGCATTTAACAGCTGCGTGGATTTGGGCAAATCACTTTACCTCTCTGAACCTGTCATTCCTCCTTCTGACTGTGATGATGATAACACCCCCCTTCCTGGACCAACAGCATCCTGGGATCACCTGCCAGCGTGAGAAACGCAAGCCCGCAGGCCCCACCCTGGGCCTGCTGAATCAGGAACTCCTGGGGCCAGCAATCTGTGCTCCAGCAAGCAAGGTTAGCACGCCACACGTGCTGAGGCTGCAGTCCCTGCCTCAGAGCACTGCCGAGAGCACTGCAGGAGCCAGTGCGGGTGGAGCACACTGGACTCCAGGGTCCCCTCCTCCATGCTGCGATGCTGAGGCCACTAGTATGTTCTGGTCGGGAAGATGCTGGCCAGGGGACGTGTGTGCTCTGCAGCCTCGGGGCGGGGCCGGCAGCGTCAGCACTGTCAGATCTACAGAATGCCCCTGACCTTCCCCAGGCATATCCTGGGCTCATGGAAGGAAGCACAGCCCCATGGGAGCGGCCCTGGGGAGATTCATGTGGTTGGTGATCTGCCCCTCCACATCACATTCAGTTCATTTCTACCCACCAAGTCTCCTTCCCTCAGAGAGAGGGACAGGGCGTGCTTCCTGCCCTCACAGGGCTGGGCCCGGGAAGTGTGCAGTTAACTGACACCAGGCGCCTGGGGTGAGGGGAGGGAAGGACTGTTTCTGAGTCCGCACCGTGGACTAGAGACACAGGGAGAAGGCCGCGTGACCACGGAGGCAGAGGTTGGAGTGATGCGGCCAAAAGCCAAGGAATGCCAAGAATTGCCAGCAGCCGCCAGAAGGCAGGAGAGAGGCATGGAACGACCCTCCCCTAGAGCCCTCAGAGAGATCATGGCCCGGCCGACACTTTGATTTTGGACTTCTGGCCTCCAGGCCTAGGAGAGAATAATTTTCTGTTGGTTAAAGCTACCTAGTTTTTGGTACTTTGTAATGTCCGTCCCTAGGGAACTAATACAGATTTTGTTTCAGTCCTTCAAGGACTGCCATAAATAGGGTATATTATTCCCCATTACACAGATAAGAAGACTGAGCTCAGAAAGGTTAAGTGCCTTCCCCAGGGTCACTCAGCACCAAGGGGTCACCAGCATCCCAAACCGGATGTGTCTGCATCGAAACAGTGCATGTTCCAGGGGTGACTATGGCCAGTAGCCTCCTAAGATACTGAAACCATCTTCCTCCTCATCTTCACCCCTTCCTGCTTACCAGGGTATTTCTCAAGGGGTGCTTTTGCATCTCAGCAACCTCTCAGGTTGTGTAACCTGAAAAAGCCAACCTTAGACCAGAATAGCTCTAGTCCCCCACACAGCTCAGCGCCTCTCTGCTCAGACTAGGGTCCCCAGGGCAGCAGTAACCTCCCCTGGCAATTGGCTGGGAGTGGTTAGAATCCCAAGGTCCTCCCAGTCTCCTGAAATGGAGTGGGCATTTTAATGCCTCCCCAAGTAGCCTGCCTGCTCCCTGGAGTCTGAGAAGCAAAGGCAGCAGGGCCCTGGGACAACCGTGGCCCCCGTGGTGTTGGGGCCGGCCCAGCCTATGGCTTGGGAAGGGCAGTGTGGGCAAGGTCAGGAGGAAGGGTTCTGTGTTCTCCAAGTGGAGCCCTGCTTTGACTCTGGCTCTGCCACTCTGGCTATGTGACTTCAGGTCAGTTTCTCAGCCTCTCTGAGTCACGTATCCACATTGGCAGGTAACAGAACCAAGCTCCTTCATAGTGCCTTCATTCAGGTGACAGCGAGTGCCCCCAAGTGTGACCTTCATGGGGGCAGCAGTTGAGCTGGAGACGTTCCTAGGACTTGTAGGGAGGTGTCCTCAAGTCCCCCACCCCCACCTCACAGACGTCTTCCTTCCCTGTGTCCAGCGAGGTGCCCCGAGGCCTGGGTGCCGCGTGCCCAGCCAAGGGTGGGGGTCCTGTCCAGTCCTCGCCCCTGTGCTCGGCGGCTTCACTGCCATCCCCTGCTGCCCACGTGCCTCTTCCTCAGTCTGGTCTCCACCCTTCTGGGCCCCTTCCTCCTTCCCTGTCTTTGCTCCCCGTGCCCCTCTCTCCTGTCCGTCCCCCACCCTGTCTCAGGAGACACGTGGCTGGGCTGGCGCTGGGGTAGTGGCCTGGGGGTGGGCAGTGATCCCTGGCGAGGGCCCGTGGCCGCCCACCTCCTCGCAGGCGTCTCTCTAGCCTCAAGGCCCACTGCTTCCTGACGCCTTTTGTCCCGGTCCTACCGAGCACCAGGCCAGCACGTTTGCCGACACAACGGCACCGGCACCGTGCGCAGCTGCCTCCCCACCTCAGCGCCTCTGCCCTTCTCTCCCCATCCTGTCTCTCTCTGTGTCTGTCTGTGTCTGTCTCCAAGTCTCTCCCTCCTTGCTCGCCTTGGAGATGGATTGTAATTCTGACCTCCTCCCAATGGTCACAGGTAGGAACACCACGCCCAGCATTTGGGCACTGCAGCTCAGCCGGCGGCCAACTGAGAAGCTTTGTTTCCTTCCCGAGGAGAGAGGCCGGGTGTGCCCTGCAGCCCCCACATGGGCAGCCTGCAGGGCCCTTTCGCACTCCCCCGCCCCCCAGGGTGGAGGAGGGAGGGTGAACGCACTCCAAGGCCCTGGCCTGAGAGGACCACGTGATCCAGGCTGGTCTCCGAGGCCGGGGCAGCCCTGACCTGGGCTTAGGGGCTGCGCTTCCTCTCCTTGGGCCCTCCCCTTCACAGCGACAGTTCTGGGTTTTATGGGACCCGGCCAGGGCTCTGGGAAGGAGGGACTGGAGATCGCCGCCCTGAGCCAATGCGGAGCCCGGGGACAGCTGCCCATGAAAGCCTGTTCCCCAATTCCTGCTTTGGCTCCACGGAGACGCGGCTGGGGGCGGCTTAGTCCGGCTTCTTTCATCAGCTGGCACTTGTCCCTCTCTCCGTCCTCGCCCCTCCCAGAGACAGACCTGCTCCCACTCAGCCTTCTCACAAGCAGAAGGCCTTCTGCCTCAGTTCCTCACTCAGCTCTGAGGTTCAGTGAGCCGGGATGAGGATGTCCAAGGTGGGGGATAAGTTTATGTGGGTTCAAAGGCTTCACTAAGGCATAGAAGAAAGAGGTATGGTGTTTTCTTGCCCCTGCTCCGTCTTAAAATGAATGTTTTTATTCTAATCCCAAGTCGATCAGCCACAATCTTGGTTTGCAACCTCCAATTCTATTGTCAGATACCCTCCTCCTTAACACACACACACTCACACCCATCACACGCACGCACAGACACACACATTCACGCACACGTGCACACACAACTCACTCGCATGCTCCTGCACACACAGCCATCCACTCGCACACCTACCGACGCACTCACGCACACAGTCACACACAGCCGCACACTCACGTTCATTCACTGAAATGCACACGCTCACAAATACCACATACACACAGAAACGTGAAACTCACACACTCATGTGCACTCACACACACATATTACAGAATTTCCCTGGCTATGCATAAACACACAACTTACACACACACACACACACACACACACACACACACACACAGAGTTTCCCTGGCTCTGAGTGCATAATAGACTTCCCGGATTGCTAATGCTATGGGGAACTGCAGAGGCCCCCTGGCCCATGGACGGCAAACTCACTTGCCCCCGGGGCAGATTCACATGGGCCGGTGGGACTCCGCTGACTGGAACAAGACTGAGGAAGGAGAGAGCCGACTCTCACCGCAGGCATCGGGTGGTGTAGGCATCCCGATCTGGGCTCGCCCATCCTGCTAATGTTTAAAGAGAAGCTGGAAACCTGAATTTTTATTAGAAATACCCCAATTTCAAAATGATGGCCATTAATTCAACTAACAGCAATAGCAATGGCTCTTCAAGCTAGATCTGTCCTTAGGGCAGCTAATTCAGGACCTCTTAGTGGGGCCAGTGTGCCCATTTCGCAGGTAGGGAAACTGAGATTCAGAAAGGAAAGTGCCTTTTCCAGGGTTGCTCAGGAAAATACCAACACAGTGAAGGATAGAACCAATATCTTTTGGGGTTTCTCACCAAATAAATAAAGTTTATTGAAGCAGTCAGCTGCCTCCCTTAACAACAGCTCACATGTCACTTACCCAAACTGTTCCGTCTAAATGAGCTCCCTGCACTTGGCACCCCATCTCTTCTTCTCCCACAACCTTGTTTTAGTTTCTTCATAGCAGTTCTCATGATTGTAAGTGATCTTCATTTGCCAGCAGTTTACTTTTGTGGTAGGCAATAGCACTGTTTTCTCTGCAGCTAGTCAGGGAATGCGAGGATGGCCATTCCTTGTCTCTTGTGGGTGGATTCAGCCATGTGACTGTGAGCAGAAGTAACTCATGTCACTTACAGGTGAAAGATTTAATAGCTGTTGTGAGATCCTCCAGAACATAGGCATGGTGACAAGCAATGTTTGAGAGGTGGCTACTCCAGCAGTTTGATCCCCGAGTGATGAGCAGAGGCCCCCAGTGACCCACGGTGGATGTGCAGCATGAGCAAGACATAAATTTTTGTTATTTTAAGCATGGAGATTGAGGGGTTGTTTGTTACTGCAGCATAACCTATCCTATCCTGACAGATACAGTTTGTTGCTTTTTTTTTTTTATTAAAGGCAGTAATTTTTGGTTTACAGCAAAATTGAAAAGAAGGTACAGAACTATCCCATATGCCCCCTGTACTCACACATCATAGCCTCCCCCATCGACATCCTCCACCAGAGTGGTACGTTTGTCATAATCAATGAACCTACACTGACACATCACTATCATTCAAAGCCCTTGGTTTACATGCGAGTTCACTCTTGGTGTTGTGCATTCTATGGGTTTCGGGAAATATGTAATGCCACACACCCACCACTGTAGGATCATACAGAGTATTTTCACTGCTCCGAAATGTCTCTGTGCTCCACCTGTTCATCCCTCCATCCCCTCTCACCCCTGGGGCCTCTCATCTCTTTACCGTCTCCATAGTTTTGCCTTTTCTAGAATGTCACACAGTTAGGATCATATGGTGTGGACTCTTTTCAGACTGGCTTCTTTCACTTAATAACGTGCATTTAGGTTTCCTCCAGGCCTTTTCGTGGCTTGATAGCTCATTTCTTTTACTGCTGAGTAATATTCCATTGCCTGGATGCTTCACAGTTCATTTATCCATTCACTTACTGAAGGACATCTTGGTTGCTTCTAAGTTTTAGCAATTATGAATTCAGCTGCTATAAACATCTGTTTGAGGGTTTTTGAGTGGACACAAATTTTCAACTCCAACTTGATTGCTGGATCATGTGGTAAGGGTATGTCTAGATCACTGCCAGACTTCTTAGGCAACTGGCTGTGCCATTTTGCACTCTCACCAGCAGTGGGCGAGAGTTCCTGCGGCTCTGCAACCTCGCTGCATCTGGTGTTGTCTGTGCTGTGAATTTTGGCCATTCTAACAGATAAATAGTGGTATCCTATTGTTTTTATTTGCATTTCCATGATGATGTTATGACGTGCAGGATCTTTCATATGCTTATTTGCTGTCTGTGTATCTTTTTTGGGGAGATGTCTGTTAAGGCCTTTGGACCATTTTTTAATCAGGTGGTTTATTTTCTTACCGTTGAGTTTTAAGAGTTCTTTGCATTTTTGGATAACAGTTTTTATCAGATATGTCTTTTACAAATATTTTCTCTGAGCCTGTGGTTTCTCTTTTCGTTGCCTTAACTATCATTTGCAGAGCACAAATCTTTTACTTTAATGAAGTCCAGTTTATTAATTCTTTCTTTTATGGATCATGCCTTTGGTGTTTTGTCTAAAAAGTCATCACCAAAACCAAAGCCATCTAGGTTTTCTCCTAAGTTATCTCCTGTAAGTTTTATAGTTTTGAGTTTTATAATACATTTAGATCTGTTACACATTTTGAGTTAATTTTGTGAAGTTTTTCCTCTAGATTCATCTTTTTTTTTTTTTTTTTTTTTTTTTTTTTTTTTTTTTTTTTTTTTTTTTTTTTTTTTTTTTCAGTGTGGATGACCAGTAGTTCTAGCACCGTTTGTTGAAAAGACTGTCTTTTCTCTGTGGTATTGCTTTTGCTCCTCTGTCAAAGATCAGTTGGCTATGTTTTTGTGGGTCTATTTCTGGACTCTCTTTTCTGTTCCACTGATCTGTTTGTTTATTCTTTCATCAATACTACCCCATCTTAATTACTGTAGTGTTATAGCAATCTTGATATTGAGTAGTGTCAGTCCTCCAACTTTGTTCTTCTCTTTCAACATTGTATTGGCTATTCTGGGTCTTTTGTCTCTCCATAAAAACTTTAGAATCAATTTATCAGTATCTGTGAAATAAATTCCTGGGACTTTGATTGAGAATGAATGGAATCTACAGGTTTAGTTGGGAAGAACTGACATTTTGAATATATTGCATCTTATACAGGAACATAGCATATCTCTCCATTTATTTAGTTCTTCTTTGATTTCTTTCATCAAAGTTTTATGGTTTTTCTCATAAAGATCTTGTATATGTTTTGTTAGATTTATACCTAATATTTCATTTCTGGAGATGCAAATGTAAATGGTTTTATGTTTTTAATTTTGAATTCCACTTATTTCTTGCTGGTATGGAAGAAAGTGATTGACTTTTGTGTATTAATTAACCTTGTATCCTGCAACCTTGCTTATTAGCTCCGGGAGGTATTTTTGTTTGTTTCTCTGGTTCTGGTTCCTTTTTATGGACTGACACACACTTTTTTTTTTTAAATTTTATTTCAACGTATTATGGGGGTACAGATGTTTAGGTTACATATGTTGCCCTTGCTCCCCCCTCCCCCACGAAGTCCGAGCTTCAAGCATGTCCATCCCCCGGATGGTGCGCATCGCACTCTTTGTGTATGCATATACCTGTCCCCTCCTCTCCCTCCCCCTCCCTCTGCCTACATCCAATAGATGTTATTCTTATATGTGTACTTATGTGTTAATCAGTGAAACCAATTTGATGGTGAGTACATGTGGTGCTTGTTTTTCCAATCTTGGGATACTTCACTTAGTAGAATGTGTTCCTGCTCTATCCAGGAGAATACAAGAGGTGCTATATCACCATTGTTTCTTAAAGCTGAATAGTACTCCACGGTATACGTATATGACATTTTATTAATCCATTTATCTATTGATGGGCACTTGGGTTGTTTCTACGTCTTTGCAATTGTGAATTGTGTTGCTGTAAACATTCAGGTGCAGGTGTCTTTTTCATAGAGTGTCATTTGATCTTTTGGGTAGATGCCCAGTAACAGGATTGCAGGATCAAATGGTAATTCTACTTGTATCTCTTTAAGGTATCTCCATATTGCTTTCCACAGAGGTTGCACTAGTTTGCAGTCCCACCAGCAGCGTATGAGTGTTCCTATCTCTCCGCATCCATGCCAACATTTATTGTTTTGGGACTTTTTGATAAAGACCAGTCTCAGTGGAGATAACTGATATCTCATTGTGATTTTGATTTGCATTTCCCTGATGATTAGAGATGTTGAGCATTTTTTCATATGTTTTGGGCCATTATTCTGTCTTCTTTTGAAAAGTTTCTGTTCATGTCCTTTGCCCACTTTTTGATAGGGTTGTTTGATTTTTTCTTGTTGATTTTCCTGAGTTCTAAGTAGATTCTTCTTATCAGCCCTTTATCAGATTTGTAGCATGCAAAAATTTTCTCCCATTCTGTAGGCTGTCTGTTTGCTCTTGTGACAGTTTCTCTGACTGTGCAGAAGCTTTTTAATTTGATCAGGTCCCATTTATATATTTTGGTTGTTGCTGTGATTGCCTTTGGGGTCTTCTTCATAAATTCTTTGCCTAGGCCAATGTCTAGAAGAGTATTTCCAACATTTTCCTCTAGAATTCTAATAGTTTCACTCCTCAGGTTTAAATCTGTTACCCAGCGTGAGTTGATTTTTGTGAGAGGTGAAAGGTGTGGATCCTGGTTCAGTCTTCTACATGTGGCTATCCAGTTTTCCCAGCACCATTTATTGGATAAGGATTCTTTTCCCCAGTGTATGTTTTTGTCTGCTTTGTCAAAGATTAAGTGGCTATATGAGGATGGTTTTATATCTGGGTTCTCAGTTCTGGTCCACTGGTTAATGGCTCTATTTTTATGCCAGTACCAAGCTGTTTTGATTACTACAGCCTTATAATAAAGTTTGAAGTCTGATAAATTGATACCTCCCATTTTGTTTTTATTGCCTAGAATTTCTTTTGCTATGCGGGGTCTTCTCTGGTTCCACACGAAGCGTAAAATTAATTTTTCTACATCTGTGAAGAATGATGTTGGTATTTTAATAAGGATTGCATTGAATCTGTAGATCACTTTGGGTAGTATAGACATTTTAACGGTGTTGATTCTGCCTACCCACGAGCATGGTATGGTTTTCCAGCTGTTTACGTCCTCTGCTATTTCCTTCCTCAATGTTTCACAGTTCTTCCTATAGAGGTCTTTTACCTCCTCAGTTAAATATATTCCTAGGTACTTTATTTTCTTTGTTGCTATTGTGAAGGGAATTGAGTCTTTGATTTGGTTCTCGGTATGACTGCTATTGGCGTATATGAAAGCCTCTGATTTGCGTGTATTGATTTTGTATCCTGAGACTTTACTGAATTCATTTATCAATTCCAGGAGCCTCTTGGTTGAATCCATGGGGTTTTCTAGATATAATATCATATCATCAGCAAATAGTGAGAGTTTGATCTCTTCTGTTCCCATTCGTATGCGTTTAATTCCACTCTCTTGCCTGATTGCTGGGGCTAGGACTTCCAGCACTATATTGAATAGAAGTGGAGATAGTGGGCAACCTTGTCTGGTTCCAGTTCTAAGTGGGAATGCTTTCAATTTTTCCCCATTCAGTATGATGTTGGCTGCGGTTTGTCATAAATGGCTTTAGGTAAGCCCCGTCTATGCTTATTTTGTTAAGCATTCTTATCATAAAAGGGTGTTGAATTTTGTCAAATGTTTTTTCTGCATCTATTGAGAGAAGCATATGGTTTTTGTTTTTGCTTCTGTTTATATGGTGAATTACGTTTATAGATTTGCGTATGTTGAACCATCCCTGCATCTCTGGGATGAAACCCACTTGGTCATGATGGATTATTTTCTTAATAAGCACCTGGATTCGGTTAGCTAGAATTTTGTTGAGAATTTTTGCATCTATATTCACAAGGGATATTGGTCCGTAGTCTTCCTTTTTTGTTGTGTCCTTTCCTGGTTTTGGTAATCAGGGTTATGCTGGCTTCATAAAATGTGTTAGGAAGGAATTCATCCTTCTCGATGCTGTGGAATAATTTCTGCAGGATAGGCACCAGTTCTTCTTTGTAGGTGTGGTAAAATTTGGGTGTGAAACCATCTGGTCTGGGACTTTTCTTTTTTGGAATGTTTTTATTGCTGTTTCAGTTTCAGTCCTTGATATTGATCTGTTCAGGAATTCTATTTCTTCCTGGTTGAGCCTAGGGAGGCTGTGTGTTTCTAAAAATTTGTCCATTTCTTCCACATTTCCCAGTTTGTGTGCATAAAGGTTTTTGTAATATTCATAAATTATATCTTGAATCTCCTCAGCATCGGTTGTAATTTCTTTTTTGTTCCTGATGGAGCTTATTAGAGATTTTTCTTTTCTGTTTTTCGTTAGTTTAGCCAAAGGTGTGTCAATTTTGTTTATTTTCTCCAAGAACCAACTTTTTGTGTTATTAATCTTCCATATAATTCCCCTGGTGTCAATTTCATTTAGTTCTGATTTGATCTTATTAATTTCCCTTCTTCTGCTGGGTTCGGGGTCAGTCTATTCTTCTTTTTCCTGTTCTTTGAGTCGATTCATTAGGTTGTCTGTTTGTGCTCTTTTTGACTTTTGGATATAGGCATTTATGGAAAGTAACTTTCCTGTCAGGACTGCTTTGGCTGTGTCCCACAGATTTTGATAACTTGTGTCACCTTTGTCATTTAGTTCAAAGAATCTTTTGATTTCCATCTTTACTTCCTCATTTATGAAGGAATCGTTCAGCAGAAGGTTGTTTAATTTCCATGACTTTGTGTAGAGATGAGAGTTTCTGTTGGGGTTGATTTCTATTTTTACTCCACTGTGATCTGAGAAGATGCATGGTATAATTTCCATTTTTTAAAATTTTTTGAGACATGCTTTGTGTCCTAGAATATGGTCAATCTTAGAGAATGTCCCATGAGCTGAAGAGAAGAACGTATATTCAGTGGTTTTTGGGTAGAATGTCCTGTAAATGTCAGTCAGGCCCATTTTTTCTAGCGTTCTGTTTAAGTCCATTATTTCTTTGTTAATTTTCTGTTTGGAGGATCTATCCTATGCTGTCAGTGGGGTGTTGAGGTCTCCAACTATTATGGTGTTGCTGTTTATCAATTTGTTTAGATCAAGTAGAGTTTGCTTTATGAATCTGGGTGCACCTAAGTTGGGTGCATACCTATTTAGAATTGTTATGTCTTCTTGTTGAACTGTACTCTTTGCCATTATATAGTGACCCTCTTTGTCTTTCATTGCTTTTGTTGATTTAAAAACTAAGTTATCTGAGATCAAAACTGCCACGCCAGCATTCTTTTGGCTTCCATTTGCTTGAAATATTGATTTCCACCCCTTTACTTTGAGTCTAAATGCATCCTTGCAGGTTAGATGCATTTCCTGGAGACAGCAGATGCTTGGCTTGTTTTTTTTTATCCATTCGGCCAGCCTATGTGTCTTGAGAAGGGAGTTCAAGCCATTCACATTTATTGAGAGAACTCATAAGTGGGGTGAATTACTGTTCATTCTGTCGGGTTGCATTTTTTTTTGCTTTGTTTTCTCTCTTGAGCCATGGAATCTAGCCTTTGTTCTTTAACTTTTGAGTGGTTTTACATTCGTGTTTATTGTGCTGAACCTTGTGTAATTCTGTTTTGAGTACTTCTTGGAGAGCTGGTCTTGTCTTGGTGAATTCCATCAGTCTTTGCTTATCTGAGAATGTCTTTATTTCTCCTTCATATATGAAACTTAGTTTTGCAGGGTACAAGATTCTAGGCTGGGCATTATTCTGTTTGAGAAGAGTGAGAATGGGGCCCCAGTCTCTTCTTGCTTGTAGGGTTTCAGTTGAGAAGTCTGGAGTTATTCTGATGGGCTTTCCTTTGTATGTTACTTGTTTCTTTTGCCTTACAACTCTTACAAGGGCCTCTTTAGTGGATATTTTGGTCAATCTGTTGACTGCATGACGTGGTGTCTTCCTATTTGCATTGAATCTCCCTGGGGACTGTTGAGCTTCTTGTACCTATATATCCAGATTTTTAGCAAGGCCTGGGAAATTCTCCTCTATTGATTCTTCAAATAGCTTATCCAGCCCTTGAGTGTCTTCTTCTTCACCTTCTGGAACCCCTATCACCCTCAGTTTCAGTTTTTTCACATAATCCCACATTTCTTGTAGGCTTATTTCTTTTCTCTCAATTTTCTGCTCGATCTCTGTGATTGACTTATTTAATTGGAAGGAGTTGTCTTCAGTCTCTGAGATTCTTTCTTCTGTTTGGTCTACCCTGTTCTTGAGGCTTTCCACGGTGTTTTGTAGTTCCCTCAGTAAGTTCTTCATTTCCAGGAGATCAGTTTGATTTTTCTTTAATATTTCAGTTTCTTTAGTGAATTTTTCTTCCAAGTCCTGGATTTTTTTTGTGGTTTCTTTGTGTTGGTTATCCATTTTTTCTTGCATATCATTCAGTTTTCTTACAATCCATGTTTGAAATTCTTCTTCTGTCATTTTAGTGTTCTGAGTTTGGTTAATGTCCATTGCTGAGGAGCTGTTTTTCCTCTTTGGGGGTGTGCTTTCCGTTTGAGACTTCATACTTCCAGAGTTCTTTCGCTGGTTCCTTCCCATCTGGATCAGTTGTTCCTTCTTGCCTTTAAATTTTCATTTGGATAATGACCCGCCCTGTTTAGTCTCTGAGCCAGTAGGTGGTGTTTGTGGGTGAGATTTGACTGCACCCTTTATGATGAGTCAGTAGATGCAGTAAAAGGGTGTGCAGGATGATCTCCCTGTCAGTAGGTGGCACTTGAGGGAGGAGAGAGCTGCAGTGCTGTTTTGGGGGTCTGTAACCAGCTCTTGTTCCTCTTGAGAGGCCCTCTTGTGCCTGGGGTGGTGGGTGGGGCCGTGGGACTTCCAGATGTGTCCTTATTCTCCACCTCAGTGGGGGCAGGACTGGGAGTGAGTCTGGGTGGGGCTGGGTTGGGTAAGCCTGCCCTCAGGCTCCACAACTGCTGTTAGCAGGGGTCAAAGGTCTGCTCTTTGTTTCTGTGCAAAGCTGCCGGGAGGGGCTGAAATGGTTCCACTCAGCTGAAAGTCTGGGTTTGGGGTGTGGGGCTGTCCAAGACCCACTCTCTGGAGCAGGTCTCGCTCCCCTCCACCCTCCTCCTCTCCGTGGCCTCTCCCAGGCCTCTGCCAGCAAGCGGGACCTCAGGACAATGGATCTCCCCTGGCTGTGACGTGGGCCGGGAGGTTCCCTACCCAGGATCGCAGCCTGAGCTGAGTGCACAGCCCTCTTTTGGGAGGAGGGTTGCCGCTCAGGCAAGCTGATGTGCCCCTGAAGGCAGGCACTGCTCAGTAGGCTCTTTCACAGATCTCTCCTCTGTGCCCCAGGGTAGTGGGATCGTGACCTGGGTGTAGGGGGTCTGGTCTGCAGGCCTGTGCCTTGGGCCCTGGAGATCAATCCCTGACCCTGCCATGGGGAGGGGTGCTGGTCTCAAATCACCTACAGGGTGCCCAAGCTAGATCTATTTCACCCCACCTCGGGATTTGCCTCACTCTCCTGGAGTTCCCCAGTAAGCAGCACCTGGGAGGGCTTGCAGGTAGGGAGATTGCAGTCTGAGTACCCCTCAGTCTGCTGTACAGCCCCAAAAGGACAGGTCGCATTCCTTGGAGATGCCTCCGTGTGGTGGCTAAATTGTCTCTCTGGGCACCCACGGGTAGGGAGCGGGAAGGGGAGAATGGAGCACTATGGCGTCTGCCGATAGGCTCGGGTCTGCACCCGGGGAGGTGCCCCGAGGGGGCTGGGAACCCAGCGCCGTGTCTGCAAGAGGCCACAGCTCACGGGCGGCAGCTGTCTCTGGGCTGGTGTCGGCAGGTCTCTCCAACCGCTCAGGAGCCACCAGCAGTCCGAGATGCGAGGGAGGGGGAAGTTAACCGCTCCACCTACCCTTGTCGCTGGTTTCCAAGCCTGTCGGGACCTTTCTCCTTCCAGTTCTCCACAACATCTTCCCGTGGAGTCTCCTATAGTTTCAGGCACCCTTCCTTCTGACCCTCACCCGATCTATGTTTCTCTGCTGGTTTATTTTTTTCTCTCTCTTCTAAAACCTGTCTTTTTTGCAGAGACACTCTGACTGGTGGCTTTTCTCGTCCGCCTTCTTGCCCCTCCCCTGACACCCACTTTAAATGGCCATTTGCCGCTCCTGCAACATGGGGGACACAGTGCCCATTTGTTAGCTGTTGGTTATTAGCACAACAGGTTTGGTCTAGGCACTTAGTAAATGCCTGACACTTAGTGAATATTTAATAAATATTGGTTGAATGAACAGATGCATAAATTAGTGTGGTGACTAACAGCACAGCCTTTCAAAACAAGACAGACTCAGCTTAGAAACCCAGCTCTGCAGTGAAAATTTGAGCAAGTGACACCTTGTCTGAGCCTCACTTTTGTCTTCTGTAAAAGGAGGACACTATGAGCCCTCACATGTGAATGTACTGATATCGCTCACAATGCATTCTCAGCACTGTGCCTGGGCTGGGTAAATGCTCATCAACAGGAATGATAGTCCCATTAATGTGATTAATGTGATTAATTTAGCCCAGGGAGGTAGTTCTCAGAACCTCTCCAGGTGCATGTTACAATGTCCACTCCAAGGCCCCAATCCAGGAGAGTCTAACTCAGTATATCTGGCCCAGAGCCCTTTAATATGCATTTAAACAACACTCATGAGTGATTCTGCAATGGCTGCACTTTGAGAAAGCTTGCCTAAGTTTTCACTGAGAAGACTGATGGCCAATTCACCGAAGGTAGAAAGGCTTGGTCTGACTACATTTAATTTGGCATTTGGCAAGGCCTCACAATTTCCTCATGTTAATAACACTGAAAGCAAAGAGTTTCAAGCACTTCTCATACAACAAGCTGTCTGCTAGAGTGGCTAACAGGCCTCAGCTCATAGCAACCCAAGAGAAAGGTATTACCATCCCCAATTTACAGATGAAGAAACTGAGGCTCAGAGAGGGAAGGGAATTGCCCAAACACACCCAGCTAGGGAGTGACAGAGCCTCTCTGGGCAGCTCAGCCTAATGAATGACCCAGCCTGTAAACATCACTGATGCAGATGAGGAGGGTCTCATGTAAAATTCTGCAGGGATCCCAAAAGATTCTGACTGGTAGGAGGGACTTATCAAGATGAAATATGGTGCAATTCAGTTTAAACACTGATACTTAAAAAAAAGGTTTATTGAGATATAATCAAATACAATAAACCATATATTTAAAATGTACAATTTGTTAAATTTTGACAAATGTGAACACCCATGAAACCTTTGCCATAACCCAAACCATGGGCGTGTTATTTATCTGTACCTGCTCCTGTGGCAAATGCAACAGACTGGTGGTTTAAACAACAGAAATTTATTTTCTCACAGCACGGAGGCCAGGAGTCCAAGGTTGAGATGCCAGCAGGGTTGGTTCTGGGGAGGGCCCTCTTCCTGGCTGGCAGATAGGTGCCAGCCTGCCTCGGTGTGTGCCCACATGGCCTGTACTTGAGTGCTCTCTCTTCCTCTTCTGATAGGGACACCAGTCCTGTGGGATTAAGACCCAACCCTTCTGACTCAGTTAACCCCAATTACCTCCACAAAGGCCCTGTCTCCAAATACAGTCACATTGAGAGTTAGGGCCTCAACACATGAATTTGGGGGAGACACAAGTCATTTCACAGCAATATTTAACTTTCAATACTTAAATGCTTATCCAAGTATGGATAGAAATTTTTGCCCATAAAAGTTTATTGTGGAATTACTATCGCCTGTAATCGTAGCACTCTGGGAGGCTGAAGTGGGACAATCACTTGAGGTCAGGAGTTCGAGACCAGCAAGAGCAAGATCCCGTCTCTACTAAAAACAGAAAAAAATTAGCCAGTCAACTAAAAATAGAAACAAAAAATTAGCCAGGTGTGGTGGCTCGCGCCTGTAGTCCCAGCTACTCAGGAGGCTGAGGCAGGAGGATCACTTGAGCCCAGGAGTTTGAGGTTGCTGTGAGCTAGGCTGACTCCACGGCACTCACTCTAACCCGGGGAACAGAGCAAGACACTGTCTCAAAAAAAAAAAAAAAAAAGAATTACTATCATAGTGAAAAATCAAAACCACTTAAATGCCTAACCATGGGCAAAAGGAAATCATGGAGCCTCTGTGTCGTAAATTGCACATGTAAAGCTACCTTTAGAACACTGTCTGAAAGTAAGTGCTCAATGAAAAAGTTAAAAAACTATGCTTCTGAAGAGTTTCTAATGCTGTGGAGAAATGCTGAACACATGGTATTGAGTGAAGAAAAGCAGTATTTAAAACGGCATTAGAAACCTAATTCTAACCACTTATACAGCAAATATAAACACTGAGAAAAGACTAGAAAATATAACTATTTTAACAGAGGTTGTCCTATAGTGATGGGATTATATAATAACAGAAAGTATATTTGCTATTTTAAATACATTTGTTTAGTTTTTTGTTTCTCTAAAATGAACGCATGCTCCTTCCATAATGAAGGAAAAACTCCTGTTTGCAAATAAGCAGCAGCGTTGGAGAACTCAGTCGCACAGGAGTGAGAGAAGAGGCACCTGGCTCGTCGGAGGTTCATGACAATTACCACAAATAATTAAAAGAATAAGATAGATGTGGGCTTGAATCACAGATTCAAACATGTGTAATGTTGGGGCAATTCAGTTAGACTTCTCTGGGCTCAGTTTCCACATCTGTAAAATGGGTACTGTGATGAACATGTTGGGAACACGCTTTGAGCTTTAATCGAGTATGGTTTTGTCCTTGCATTTCCTGTCTCCATCCTCCCTGCTTTCTGTCATCTCTTGTCTGTTCTTTATCTTACTGATCATTTCTCTCATTTATCCAATCAGTATTTACCGACACACTTCATTCCAGGCTCAGACTAGCTCCTGAGGATGCAGCAATAAATCAGACATTTTCCTTTTGCCCCTGAGGAGGAGGAAGGGTCCACAATGAGCCAGGACAGCCCAGGACTCTTGGGACCAACCATTTCTCTTCGTCACGGCACCGGGAGCACTCAGGGCCTCCCAGGAAGACCCCAGGGGAATGAGCTGGGGGGCGCACAGAGCCCTCTCCTGGTGAGATCCATCCTTCTTCCACCCAGGGAGCCAGGCATGTTGCAGATGGACAGTGTAACTGAGGCCGGAGGGCTCTGGAAAGGGCAGACGTCTGATCCGGGTCTGGAAGGCTAATAGGGGCTTCATTAACTGGGAAAACGCAGGGAAGAGGGAACAGCATTTTCAAAGGCCTGGGGTTTGGGCCTGCATTGTGTGCAGCGAAACTGATTCCGGATGGGGTGGAACAGAGGACAGGAGGGCAGCACTTGGGGATGGGTAGCGTCAGGGTGCTAGAGGTAGGGGCAGGAGCCCCAAAGTGCTTTGTAGATGGGATCGAACAATCAGTTCTTTAGCCCAAAGTCCACAGGGAGCCACGAGGTTTTCTCAGGCAGAGATGCACAGGCTCAGGGACCGGCTGGGCTGGGAGAGAGAAGGGCAGTGTGCTGTCACCCAGGGAGGCAGTGTGGGGGGCGGAGGGGAGCTCCGGCAGAGGTAGAGAAGGAAGGACTGGCAAGGCCTGGTGATGAGCTGATGTAGGGCAGAGACAGTGACTGCCCGGCTCCAGGGTGGCCCCCTGTAACCCAGGAAAAGGTAGAGGAGGGAGAGAGTGGAGGGAGAGAGGGAAGAGGAGGAGGAGAAGGGAGAGAGGAAGGAGCGGGAGGGGTCGATTTCCTCCTCAGGGGGTGGGACTCAGCCTGGTGAGGTGGGAGCCTCTTCTCCGTGCCCCTGGGCAACCTTCCCTGCCCTTCAGAGGCCCTGCCAGGCGTAATAAAGGCCCGGAATGCGCAGAGACCATCAATTACGGAGATGAGTTTATTTTGAAGTCCAAGATAGGAATGGCTGTGTCTCAACCAGGTATGTGTTTACACCTCCAGGCCAGTGATGCCAGAAATACACTCTTTGTCTCGACTTCAGAACAGAGTCCTGGGTCCTGGACGGGAGAACACACATTTTTTTTACGGGGCTCCTACTGTGTGCCAGGCAGTGCTGAGCACCCAGGATGAGTGAGACAGGAACTCCGTCCTGGAGACCTGCGTTGTCGCAGCACAGGGGTGGAGGGCGACAGGTGCAGCCATGACTGGCATATCGTCAGCATTGAGACAGAGGGGGACGGCGCGGGCCGGGCAGCCCAGGGGAGGCTCCCAGAGGGCTGACGTCCCTGCTGAGGGTCAGAAGAGGTCGGCCTGCCGCAACGGTGTGAGCGGGGAGCTGTGGCACCCCGTGAGGAGTTGTGTGTGCTAGTGTCTTGTGGCTGCTGTGACTTATGACCACAGCCTGGGAGGCTTAGGACAGCAACCACGTCTGCCTCGCTTCCCAGTTCTGGAGGCTAGATGTCCAAAACCAATATGTCGGCAGGGCCGCTCTCCCTCCGAAGGGTCTCGGGAAGGGTCCTAACTCGCTTCCTCCAGCCACTGGTGGATGCAGTCACGTCGCTCCCTCTCTGCCCTCGTCTTCACCCGGCCGTCTTGTCCCTGAGTGTCCATGTCGCTTCTTTTCCTGTAAGGGCACCAGTTGTCCAGCACGACCTCGTCTCGGTTACATCTGCAGAGACCCTATTTCCAAACGGGGTCACAGGCTCTGGGTGGATGAGAAGTTGGGGCGGGGGCGGCACAACTGTGGGCAGCTCGAGCGATGGAGACTCGCATCCGAGACGCGGAAGGGGGCTGGCCTCCGGCGGGGCCCCCTGCCGGCAATGCAGGGGCGGCACCAGGTTCAATCTCTGAGGGCTGTCTCGATTCCGGGGCTCTGCAGGCATCGGCCTCATCCTTGCCGACGTGTCCACAGCCCCCTGACACCCCACAGATTTATTCTTCAGCGGCAATTAAGGTAGAAAAATGTGGTGCAGCCAGAGGCAGCTTTTTCCTGCTGTCTGGGATGGTTTCTCTTCTTCCTACAGAGCGTCTGTCTCCGAAAGACGATGAGGCCCCTGCTCTCACTCCAGGGAAGACCCCCCGCCTCTGTCGTCCTGGGCCTGGTTCTCGCAGTCCCAGATTGTCTTGGGTTCCCTGAGCACAGGGGACATGTGGTCATTCATGACACCTGGCCCCCAACATCAGCGTCTCCTTCAGGGAGGCTGGGAGGGCTGGGAGTTTCTTTCTTACCTTCCGGGTGCCAAGCCCTGTGCTCAGCACTTCAACTTTGTATTTGGTTTGAAGTCCACTACCAAGGCATGCTTCACAGACGTGTTTCTCCCCATTTTATAGAGGTGGATGCTGAAGCCCGTGTGCAGCTTGCCAAGTTCATGCAGCCAGTAGGCCTGGCAATGGTTAATCTTCTGCAACAACTTTCCTAGGCTAGGCCACCTGCTTGTTTGGGCGAACACTGGTCTAGCTGCTGCTGGGAAAATATGTGTAGACGAGATTGACATTTAGAATGAGGGATTTTGAGTGAAGCAGATTGCCCTCCTTAATGTGGGCTGGCCTTATCCAGTTAGCTGGGGGCCTAAGAACAGAGACTGACCTTTTGCCAGGGGTGATGGGGCACACACCTGCAGTCCCAGCTATTGGAGAGGCTGAGGCAGGAGGATCGCTTGAGCCCAGGAGTTGGGGGTTGCAGTGAGTTGTGATCACACCACTGCACTCCAGCCTGGAGGACAGAGCAAGATACTGGTGAAAGAAAGGAAGAAAGAAAGAAAGAAAGAAAGAAAGAAAGAAAGAAAGAAAGAAAGAAAGAAAGAAAGAAAGAAAGAAAGAAAGAAAGAAAGAAAGAAAGAAGGAAAGAAAGAAAGAAAGAAAAAGAAGAAAGAGAGAGAGGAAGGAAGGAAGGAAGGAAGGAAGGAAGGAAGGAAGGAAGGAAAGAAGGAAAGAAGGAAGGAAAGAAAGAGGAAGAAAGAAAGAAAGAAAAGGAGAGAAACTGAGGTTTCCCAAAGAAGAAGGAGTTTCAAGACTGCAACCTAGAAAGACTGCCTGGATTTCCAGCTTGCAGATTTGGTACTCAAGACTGTGATATCAACTCTTCCCTGAACCGCAGTCTGCCAGCCCGCTTCGCAGAACTCAGGCTTGCCAGCCCCATGAGCACATGAGCCAATTACTCAAAATCTCCTTCTCTTTCCAGGCTGCAGATTTCGATGGAGGGGTGGGGGTGGATGGGTAGATAGATAAGGAGAGACATGCACACGTAGGTGAGTGGGTGAGTGGATGAACGGATGGGTGGGCGAGTGAGTGGGTAGATAGAGAGACAGACAGACAGACAGGTGGATAGATAGAGGGACAGATAGGTAATCTCCCATTGGTTCTGTTTCTCTGCAGAACCCTGACTGATTAACACTAATGGCCAAGGCAGGGATTGAAACGCAGGGCTGTCCGACACCAGGCGTCTGCCCACGACATGCTCAGTGTGGCCTGCCTGGGAACTGATGAGACACGCAGAGGCTCAGGGCCCAGCGTCTTCACTGAGTCAGCAGTGGCGTTTAACCAGCCCTGGCGATGCGGCCTGGAGCTCCTGCTCCCTACCTGGACTGCCCCACTCCCCGTCCCCGCTGGCCTGCTCTTGCCCACAGAGTAGGCACGGAATAAATTCAATGGGCTGCTTAGTTGATCTATGTCTTGCCCTGGTATTTAGAATTAGCCCTTCCACCTATTGTATATTTTATTTCCTGCCCAGGCATCATTTTATTGTAGTAAAATACACATAACATAAAATTTACCATTTTAACCACTTTATGTGTACAATTCAGTGGCATTAAGTACATCACAGTATTGTGTAACCATCACCACCATCCATCTCCAGAACTTTCTTACCTTTTCCCAAGTGAAACTCTGTCCCCGCTAAATACTAACTTCCTGTCTTTGCCCCTCCAGCTCCTAGCACCCACCATTCCACCTTCGCCCGCTACAAATCTGAGTCCTCCAGGCATCCCACGCAAGTGGAATCAAACAAATTTGTTCTTTATGTCTAGCTCATGTCACTCAGCATAATGTCCTCACAGTTCATCCATGTTGTAGCACGTGCCATGGTTTCCTTTGTCAGGCTCATGATATCCAGGCGTGTGTGTGTGTGTGTGTGTGTTTGTGTGTGTGTGTGCGCGCGCGTTACATTTTACTTATCCATCCCTGACCATGGACACTTGGGTTGTTGTGAATACTGTTGCTGTGAACACAAGCGTACAAGCATCTGTCTGAGTCCCTGCTCGGAATCCTTTGGGCATGCCCAGAAGCGAGATTTCGGACCATACGTTAGTTCCATGTCCAACTTCTGCGGCACTTTCGCACTGCTTTCTTCAGGGACTGGCCAGTCTTCGTCCCTCCCTGCAGCACACAAGGTTCCGATCTAGCCACATCCTCGCCGACAACACCAGCTATTTTCTGTTCTTTTGAGAGTGACCATCCTGACTCATGAGAGGTGCTATTCCGTGTGGTTTTGACACACAGGGAAGGGAACCGTGTTTATTTCCCCGCATGCCCAGGCCTGGCATGATACCACACAGAGTAGGAACTCAACAACAGTATCCTGAATGAAAGAATGAGTTGAGTGATCTTCAGATGAACTCGGGAAGCCGACCTCAGCTAAGAGCGCTCCACCGGATCGAATTCATCCGCCCTCTGCAGCTCACACAGCTCCAGGCCGGAGGAGCAGACCGCAGCTCCTCCCATCCCTGGAAGTCTGGAGGAGCCCGGGCTGGGAGCGGCCAGTGGCAGCTCCTGTGGTCAGCCAGCACAGTACTCCAGCGAAGGCTCTCATTCAGAGAGGGCTTTTTTCCCTCCCTGTTGTAATTTTTTCCCAATGGACCCATAATTTCTGCAGCATTTCATGATATATGGCAGGGTGTGTGCACACATGCACACGCGTGTGATGCGTTTTTCCCCGTAGCAGCCGCCAGGGCTCACAGTGGCAAGCTCCCAGTCTTTGGACAAAAACAGGCTGGGATGTAACTTGCTGCAATGAGACTGGGTCATGGCGTGCGTGTCCTGGGGGAGGCATCAACCTCCGAGAGCCTTGGGTTCCTCCTGTGTAGATTATAGCATCAGAACCTTCCTCATCTGATGGTTCTGAAGACATGGAATCATAATAAATGTTTATTAACTACATCAGTGTTTTATATCTGTTGATTTGAGTTGAGTGCTGTTAAATCCATTTTGCAGATGAAGAAACTGAGGCTCGAGAGGATAAGTGACCGGCCCGAGGTCATGAAGCTAGAGCATGGCAGAGCTGGAGTTTGTACCCCGATAGTTCTGTCCCAGAGCCTGCACACTTGAGCTCCTCGTGGACCTTGGGACAGGAGCCCCCGAGCTTCGCAGCACACCTGTGCGGTGGAAGTTGTTACAATGCACGGTCAACATGCGTGCCTGAGACTCAGAGAGGTCCAGTGACTTTGCTCAAGGTTACACAGCTGGTGGGGGATTTAACACAGGTGCCATTGATGCAACACCTGAGCTCTCGGCACTGTGCGGGGGCCGAGACAGTGAACAATAAACATGGCCATTATCGTTAGGAAATATTACCCACCTTGCTCTTTCATCACCTTTAAGAAAACGTTGTTGAACTAACTGCATGGCCTGTTGGCTTCCCGGCTGCTCTCCAAGATTCCGCCTTCACCAAGGCCTCCGGGGTTGGGGGCAGTGGGGGCCAGCGAGTTGAGGTGCTTACTGCGCAGAGAGCCCTCTGCTAAGCAGCCGGGGTGGGATTAGCCCCGCTGTGGCCTGGCATGCCTGGAGCCTTCCACAGCCCACAGCGGGCTGCCCTCCCTCACCGCCTCCACCCTCCAGGGCAGTTGTCGCAGCAACCACTTGGGCATCTCAAAGGCGTCTCCTGCAATAATCTGTGCGTCTGATCTCTGGCAGGCCTGTAATGAAGGGACAGTTTGCTAGTGCTGACACAAACACGGGGGAACTCAAGCCGCCTAGAGCACGCCATTTAAGAAGTCAGCTCAGCCTGCCGACAGCCAAGCAAACTGTGAAGACATTTATTTGTTCAGCTTCCTGTGGTGAAAACCAGTGTTCACGAGGCCAGGCTTTTTTGTAGGTTTTCTTTTTTTTTTTTTTTCGTAAGAAAAAAACCATATCTCAGAATGTGATCCCACGCGTTTTTTTCCCTTTGCTCAACCCATAGCTAGGGCAAGAGGAAGACCGGTGTCTGACAACTAACACAGCAGGGGCCGCTGGCACCAGACCCTCTGGCTGCAGAGCTCTCTCTTGGGCATCACTGTCCCGGTGACATACTGGTCCTGAGAGGAAGTCGTGGCCCATGGGCAGATGAGGAGAAAGAAAGTAGAGCAGTTCAGTGACATACCCAGGGTCACAAAGCTAATAAAGGATAGAGTGTGAATTTGAATCCCACCAAGGCTTTCTAGAAAACTCCTGAGTTCTTCTTACTCTCATGTGCCAGGTGCCTTGCTCCAAGGCATCTAAGCAACCTGATGCATTTCACCCGAAATTCACAGTAGTAGTGGGAGGGGGAGTATGTGTCCTAGATTTTTCCATGTATTTTTTAAAAGTAACCTGATAATTTGGGGGAGCGGAGGGGGAGGAATTATAAGAGCAGCCACAAAAACGAAACTCAGAGAGCTGCTGTTGGTCTAATATTTCTTCTTCTTAGCACGTAGGCCCCTTTATCAGGGTATCGGGGCTCTGGGGGAGGAAGGAAGGTTCCAGGTTCTAGCAGTTCTGCATGCCAGGTGGTCCCCAGGCCCTTCTAGCCAGGGGTCCCTCCACCAGTGCTTGGCTTCAATTTTGGGCCCCATACTACTTGGATTGCTTGATTCTAGCCCCAGCTCTGGCACTCACCAACTTGTGCGACCTCGGGCAAGCTCCTGAACTGCTCAGTTTTCTCATCTGTAAAATGGGGTTTAGTCTCCATAACTCTTCCCATAGGGCAGGTTCTGTGTGGGGGAAAAAAGTGCCTTCTGAACATTAAACGTGTTTAGTTCTTGGGCAGCACCATAAGATGAAGAAAGAACCCTGGGTCCAGGCCAGAGGTTCTGAGTTCTGAGTCTGTCATCTGAACAATTCACATTCCTTCTCTGGGCCTCTGCTTGGCCACTGCAAAGCAGGATGACAGTCTTTGACAGTGACAGCAGCAGCTATGCATTCATTCGTTGGTTTATTTGTCAGTTGTTTATCCTGAGCTGGGCTCTGCATCCCGGGCTATGCATTTTATGCCTCCAACTCTTAGAACTCCAGGCACATGTACCCATTCTACAGGAGAGGAAAGTGAGGCTGGCCTGTCTGACTAGTCTCCTGCCAGGGCTGCGGTGAAAAGCAAACTGCCTCTCACCAAAGTGCAATGTTGCAAACAGCAACATTTGTCAAAAACAGAACCACCAGTGCTTTAATTGTCCTCTCTTGCTCCCCATCTCTAATTCAGGGCACTCCTCTGCACCCCAAATTAGACGCCACAGGAAACGGACTTCCCAACTCCAGACAAAACAGAGCCAACCTTCGGGGGTCGGGATCCTGGCCCTGCCTGGCAGCCAGTGGTGGGGTGGTGGTGGCAGCACCCCGCTCTCCTTGGAGCTGCTGTCTGCAGGAGCCAGGTCCCCAACTGTCCCCCAGGGTCAGATGCATCATGCTGCTGCTACACTCCATCAGGCGTGCTCAGCCAGAGGGTCAAGTGGCCCGCCGCCGCCGGGTGCAGGGAGCCCATCACGGCTATATTTAATTTAATTAAGGCTGTCAGCACTATTGATTTTGGCAGTTTCAATTACTAGCCTGTTATGGTTTCTGGATCAACTGATCTGTGATGGGTCCTATCAGCAAAGACACACATTGAGGAGAGGGCCCTCCATCTCCTTTAAAACCTGACACATGCTGCCACCGGCCGTAAGTTATGGCTTTTATCCAGCCCTGCTCCCCTTCCCTTCCTCATAATTAATTTCTCATTAGACAGCTCTTTATTGTTTAATTTGTGCAGTTTATAATCAAATTGGGCACATTAATTGTCGTTGAATTTAAGGCTAATGAAAAATAAAGCTTCTCAATAACTTACTCTCCCATTACTCCCGACAAGATAAAATGAAGCGCTCCAAGAAGTGTCAGCTTTTTAAATTATAAATTAGGATTTTTAAAGAGCATGGGCATTTAAGGAGCAGTTATCACACATTTAGTAATTATAAATCCTACGCTGCAAAACAATTATTAAGATGTAATTACACTGCTTTACTTTTGGGCAGCCCCCGCAGCTGGTAAGGGCTTGATTCTTCATTGCAGGCGGGGTGAGGGCTTCTGTTGGGTGTGGGGAGGAAAAGACCCCAGCAGGGAGCCAAGCCGGCAAACTTGGGAGACGGGGAAGCTGGTTACTGAAACTGTCTGACCTGGGGGGTATGTCAAACGGAGTGCCCACTCCTGGGCTTGGTGTTCTGCCCTTTAGACCTTTGAAAGGCTGCCCAAGGCCCATCTGTGTGCCTGGCCTGGGCCGAGTCCTGCAGACACAGCGATCAGGCAGACACGGGACAGACTGGCAGACACACGGGCACATAGAGGCACAGGTCAGTGGGGTGCTGATGCGGGCATGGCCAGGCCCACCAGCGAGGTGACCAGACCCACCCACGTGGTGACCAGACCCACCTGCGGGGTGACCAGAGCCACCACGGTGACCAGACCCCCCAGAGGGGTGACCAGACCCACCTGCGGGGTGACCAGA
>RJWJ010001067.1:130172-152851 GCA_004363605.1 Indri indri
GTGACCAGATCCACCTGCAGGGTGACCAGAGCCACCACGGTGACCAGACCCCCCAGAGGGGTGACCTAATCCACCTGCAGGGTGACCAGAGCCACCACGGTGACCAGACCCCCCAGAGGGGTGACCAGATCCACCTGCAGGGTGACCAGAGCCACCACGGTGACCAGACCCCCCAGAGGAGTGACCAGATCCACCTGCAGGGTGACCAGAGCCACCACGGTGACCAGACCCCCCAGAGGGGTGACCAGATCCACCTGCAGGGTGACCAGAGCCACCACGGTGACCAGACCCCCCAGAGGGGTGACCAGATCCACCTGCAGGGTGACCAGAGCCACCACGGTGACCAGACCCCCCAGAGGGGTGACCAGATCCACCTGCAGGGTGACCAGAGCCACCCATGGTGACTAGACCCACCAGTGAGGTAACCAGATCCACCTGTGGCATGACCAGACCCACCCCGTGGGGTGACCAGACCCGCCTGTGGGGAAGGTCCGGTCCCTCCCTCACACTCCACTGTTGGTGGTAACTGGACCCATTGTTGCAAGCAGCTAGATCTACTTGTGGGAGCAGCCACGTGAGTTTCCTGAGGCAGCGACAGCTGAGCGCTGAAGGTCTTCAGTGGCTGGAGAGTGGGGACGGCACTGCGGGCAGGGGTCCCAGCGCGAGCAAGGCCTGGGTGGTCAACATGACTGTTCCCCTGGAGGCAGAGAAAGCACTGGTGTGGGGCACAGGATGCAGAGCCATGAGGCCACCACGGAAGGACCGAGGGTCAGGGGACGTGGGTGGGGTGCCAGGAGACATGGCCATCCTGTGTTTAACAGCCAGTACCCAGTAGGGCACTGGGAGTACCCACACAGCTGAGCACCTACCATGTGCCATTCACCCTGCTAAGCCCTACCAAAACGTTATCTCACATAATTCTCCACATTTCTGAAGAGTATGTTTTCCATTTTGCAGAAGGAAACTGAGGCTTGTAGAGGTCAAATTAAGATTTAAACCTAGGCTTCCTTTACATTCTACTATTTTGCACCCACTGCTCCATGAGCACCTACTGTGTGCAGGGAACTCTGCTAGGGGTTGCAGGAAAAACAGGTGAGCCAGACAAGGTCCAGCTCTCAGAGTGACCTGCAGGAGCCAGGCATATCCACGGGAATCCAAGAGAATGAACACCAAGAGACAGGAGTGACACATCCAGGGTGGGCTAAACACAGCACTAAGGAACCTACTTGGGCCAGCTCTGCTGCTGGATTTACGGCGTAGATTCATTTGCTCAGCACCACTGTGCCAGTGCCAGGCCCCCATGACCAGAGGGGAGCAGCAAAAGGGAGGAGGCTGATGTTCCACAGGCAAAGCAGGCTTTAATGGAAGAGATTCCAGAAAGTGTGCAACGGTCCCTGGGGAGAGGCTGGCAATAGTCTCTCTGAGAAGTGACATTTAAGCTGCAACACCAGGGATCAGAAGGAGGCTTGCTGAGCAGTCCAAAGCAGGAGCTGCTTTATAACCCCACCCATCACAGGGTTAGCCCCTGGCAATTCCAGGATACTTGGCCCACCCAGATGGCCTCAGGCAAACTGCTCACCCTGCTAGGGTCTCCGTTGCTCCACATGCAATAACGAGAGTATCTGGCTACTCCAGATGATCTGTCATGTCCATGATCATCTGGGTGAGGTCTTCAGGGACCCTGAGGGTCTTTAAGTGTCTGTCAAGACCCCTGGGCCGAGGGATTGAGAACTGCCTTGAAAATGGTTGTCCACTGGTACCTGTCTCCTCACCCAAATTCTTGATGTTCTTTGGCTCGGAGACGTCTGACTGTCCCCACCTGCCCAGATCTAACCCTGCCCTCCTGGGACTGCCATACCTAGTCATACGAAAGGTACCTCTCCACCTCCAGGGGAAGGGGCTGTTCCCTCGTCAGCCTCTCTGTTTCCAGCAAGGGGACAGCAGTGTGGTGCTCAGACAGCAGCAGCGTGCTCCACCCCTCCGCACCGGGACCGACAGATGAGCACCTCCATTCCCTGACCGTTTCCTCTTCACGGGTAGGCCTGGAGGCAGGGACTCTGGGTCCCCTTTTACAGATGGGGAAACCGAGCTCGAGGGCAGCAAGGATGGGAAGGTGGCTCCATCCAGCCCGTTCTTATGAGACTGTCTTGCAGCTCAGGGGCCCAACAAGAGGTTCTTGTGAGAATTATGTTACACTTTAGTAAAAAAGCTCTTGTCCGGAGAGAATGGTTAGTTTTTAATAATTATTTTCCTGGCACACCCAATTTCCAGGCCCAGAAACCCCCAGATATTGAGGCATCTTCTCTGCCCTCCAGAGATTTCAGTGTGGAATCTGCGCGCTCTGTGCTGGATTTGAAACAAAGCTATCTAACAAACAGAAATCACTGGCTGTGACTTTTTTTGTTTTGAGAGGATAATGAGCTATTTTATTTGTCTAAATGTCTAGATAATTAAGGCTTGCACAAAAATAATTTTTTTCCTCCTGGAATTGTTTGGATCACCGCTTCATTGTCCATCTCAAACTCTGTGTAGAGCCAACTTGGGCTTCTCTGCAGAGTAACAGATTTCTATCTTTTTAAGCCTGTTTTTTAGGTGTGTACAGTAAAACAAGGGCTTCTTAATTTAAAATTGTGACATTGGCCTTCAACACCCTCTAGTTTTTCACCCTGAATTCTTTGCTTGCCTCCCTGTGCACGTCTTTCAAGAGTTTTACTAGTCATATCAGAAGCTGTCATCATGAAAACACCTTGTAAAAGGCATCTAAACCTAGTCTGACTTTGCCAGATATTTTTTGCCTACCAAGGGTATTTGCAAAGAAACTGGTCAAATTTTGTGGAACAGAGGCTTTGTCCCAGATAAGGAATTTTAGGGATATGATAAACACCAAGGAAATGTTTTCAGTTGGAAGAAAATCTTTGCCATGATCCTGAAGTTCCACCATCTAGGCAGTGGCCTACTTTATTTTGATTTGAGACTAGTCTTAGTCACAGTTTCAGCTGCCTCTCTCCACAACACCGTCCCCAGATCGTGGCCTGGTTTATCTAGATACACTTAACTAGTTCTCAGAGCTTAAAAAAAAAGAAAAAAGCCAGACACGGAGTTTCAGTGTTGTTGAGTGTAAGATCTCTTTGCTACACGCAAAGTGTCCTGGGCTCTGAGCCAGGAGAGCTGACTTCCAGCCCATCTCAGTTTAACCAGGAACTTATGTGGCCCCAGGCAAGTCGCTTATTGTCTAGGGTCTCAGGTTCACTGAATTATAAAATATAGTTGGATGAAATCATGATTAGATGGTTTCTAAGTCCCCTTCCAAAGCTTATGAACTTCCCCGAGTCTGTCTTTTTCCCTTTCCCTCCCTTCCTTCCCTCCTTCCTTCCTTTTTCTTTCTTGCAGTATGAACATTTAACATGGGATCTGCCCTTTTAGCCAATCCCTGATCTTATCCTTGACAGTACTCGCCTCTCTCTGGCCCTCTCCATAGTGAGCAAAGAAAGTATCCAGCCCGCCGTGGGACTCCAGGGACTTGCTCCCTACAGCACGAAAGCTGATCCTTTCCCAGGGAGGAAAACACTTTGGCTAATCTCAGACCTGTACGGAGACCACGTGATTTCCAAAGTGGTTTCCCATCCACTATCTGCTGAAAACAAAATGGATTCAAGTTAACACATTTTGTGGAGCACCTACTGTGTGCCAAAAGTTGGTGAACAAGAGAGTCAAGGTCCTGTTCTCAGGAGATCACAGGCTTTGGGGGACAGAAAGCAAACAGGCATGTGGAGAAGATGTGATTAGACAGTGACAAACAGCAGGCAGGGGACTTTTGGGTGATGTGACGAGTGCTGGTGCTGCTGGGGTAGGGCTGGGGGGTCTCCTTGCAGAAGAGCACAGCCTTTGAAGCCAACCACCAATTTGGCCTCAAGCAAACTATTCGACCTTTCTGTGCCTCAGTTTCCTCATTCGGAAAATGTGGATGACCATCATGCACACCGTCCTAGAGTTGTCCAGAGGGTTGAAAGAAGAGCATGTGAAGCAATGGGGACAGTGACCTGCACCCGGGAAGTGTTGGCTGTTGTCACTGGGACTCCCGGGTGGTCGGGGAGGCCCTTCTAGGGAGAAGCTTTGGAGCTCCCTCAGGCTGCTGCATGGAGGCAAAGGCGAGACAAGAATGGAAGCGAAGAGACAGAGAAGGGGTTGACTGTAGAGTCCAGGTAGTCGCCAGTGGCGGCTCGGACCAGGGAGCGCTGGGAGGATGGTGGTGTGAGCTTTGCAGGAAGATCGGGCAGGACTTGTGGAGGAAGGAAGCAGGGCAGGGAGGGACCAAGGACACCCCTGAGCCGTGGACCTGAGGAAATAAGACCAGGACGGAGGGCGCAGGGAGGAGGGAGCAGGGAGGAGCTGCGCAGTTTCGGACGTGTTGGACTGGAGACGTCCATGGGATGTCCCGGGGAAGATGTCAAGGAAGTGGCCGAGGATGTGAGTCTGCAGCTCAGGAGAGGAGCTCAGGCTGGAGCCACAGACAAGCCAGAGAATGCAGAGACGAGAAGAGGAGAGAGGAAGAGAGGGTCTGCGGTGGGCCCCCAGGGCACCCCACATGGGCAGGGAGGCCCTGGCGCTGACCAAGAGGACAGAGGATCAGGAAGCCCCTTGCCGGGCCAGGCATTCACCCCTTTGTTTTGGGATTATGAGGCAGCCCAGGGATTCCTGGGCGAGGGTCCCTGGAGAATGGGAGGCTCCTAGGGGTTTGGGTAAGTAATTTACCAACTAGTACGAAAGTATTCTAACAGTTAAACAGCCATAATCATTGTTCCAGTGTCCACTCAGTGTCACCACACGTCAGGACCCCTTGGCAGGGTGACCCAGGCTCCCCCAGGTTCCTCACATCCCCATCCCAGCTGGGACATGGCTTGGCTGCCAACTGGCCACTGCTTCCAGCCCCTGCATTTTCATTAAAATCCTGGGCATTTCCCCAGGGCTCAAAGGCGTCCCGATTAATTACAGGCGAATGTTGGCTCTCCCCCCGGAAATCTGCTGCCCCGGCCTGGCCCTGTCCCCTCCAATTTTATTAAAATCCACCTTGCCAGCCAGGGCCCCGAGATTTATGGCCACAGCTAATAGGCTGCCTCCCCAGGAGACATAGATCTGGGGCCTGTCCAGGGAGCTGCTCGCTGCTAAGAGGCCGGTTAATTGTTCCACCTAGAGAGTTCCATGGAAGAATGTTCAATTAGGCCTCTCAGAAAATTTGGAGCATTAAATAAGGTGAACAGGGATTTGGGGACCATTATTTTCTGAGTGAGAAACAGCCCTTTCTTGCTCCCCTGGCCTGTTGCAGGCCCCCCCCGGGCCTCCACTAGCTTTTTGCAGAGCAGGAAGAATTCTCGAGGGTCACAGAGCAGCTCTTCATAGACAGCTAGATACAAGACAAGACCAGGATTTATCATCCTACAAAGGCTCTTGAAACTTCCTCACTCAAAGTCAACCACAGACTCGCCACCATGTCCTTGAGTGAGTCGCTTCTACTCTCAGAACCTCTGTTTCCCTTTCTATAAGTTGGGTCAGTACTGTCTATTCCATCTGCCTCCCAGCATTGCTAAAGGATCAAATGCACTCATTTGTTCTTCAACAACTACTCAACAAGGGGTAGGCCTCCTGTCTCAGTCATTCAGGCTGCTGTAACCAAGTGCCGTCAACAACGGGTGGCTTAAGCAACAGAACTGTATTTCTCAGAGGCCTGGGGTCTGGGAAGTGAGGGTCGAGGCCTGGCAGCTTTTGCTGTCTGGCGAGGGCTGGCCACCTGGTTTGTAGATGCTCATCTTCTTGCTGTAGCCTCACACGGCAGGAGGAGGAGGGAGCTCTCTGGGGTCTCTTTTATAAAGGCACAATCCCATCCATAAGGGCTCCACACTGATGACCCGGTCACTTCCTAAAGGACCCACCTCCAAACACCACCACAATGAGGATTAGGATTTCAACATAGGAATCTGGGGGTGGAGGTGTCTGTAGCACCTCCTGTGTGCCAGGAAATGTGGTAGGTTGGGGCTATGGGGCGGGGGGCAAGACAAGGTTTCTGTCCTCAAAGAGCGCGGTCTCCAGAGAGGGCATACAAAGGGACCTGGAAGACGTGGGTTCATAAGTGCTACGGTAGAGGCAAGGGGAACGTGGGTGCCCAACGAGAGGCCTAACCCAGCTGGACAGTGGCACCAGTTTGGGAGGACTTTCTGGAAGAGGCAAAGGGAGTTAGAGTAATATTATTTTGTTGCGCCTGTGCATGGCTAAGCTCCATGGCACCACCCCAGCATTTCCCCTCATGACATTCCTTTCTCAGAGGGTCACTTTATGAGCACACATTGGGTATACCTTGCTTTCACAAATTAACAACCATAGGCACCGAGCCCATTGTTCTAGATTAGGAACCTGGGGCTCAGAGAGGTTGAGTAACAAGCACATGGCCACACAGCTGGCAAGTGGCGGAGCAGATTGTGAGACGGGCTGACAGCTCTGCAGGCAAGGTAGTCAGACGGGGCCTCCATGAATGTCTGGTGGTGATGGCCACAGGCTCCAGATCCCATTCTCTGCTGGGCCCCACCTGTGGGAGAGGACTGTCTCTGAGTCGCCATTTCTGGAGACCTGAATCCTGGCAAGCCCCTCATTCATTCAACACCTCTTTGCCTGAGCCCAGCTGTCCACAAGCAGGGAGCTTGGTCTGATCTCCCAGGCCATGCAGTCTTGGTCAGTGGCAAGAGGATCCCTGTGTCCCGCACCGAGCTCACAGGCCCCCTGCTCTCCCTCCTCCAGGGTGATGGCTCTGTCCCCTGGGTTCTTGGAGCCTGGCCCCCAAACGGGGCTGGGGCTGAGGCTGAGCCCCGGACTGATCGCCCTGTAAATACATCCCACCCTCACAAACTGTCTCAGGATTAAATCCTTCCTGTATCATCACCCTGCAAACACCGTCTCTTTCCTATTGGAGCCTGACTGGGAACACCAAGGCATACACGGGAAATGTCCCCCAGCTTTAGGCTCAAGTGATGGGGATACCAATTCCAACCCCACTGGGGTCAGTTAGCTTTGAACTCTTTGCTGATTTGATCTGTAGCGTTTTTCCTGCTCTCACCTAACACATAGACAAGAACCTCATTCTCAAAACCCAAGGATTCACTTCTTAATAAAGACAAGTTGCAGAGTGGAGGACGCTCGATGTGGACGCAGACTGGCCTGGGCTGCATCCTGGTGACCTAACCTCCCTCTCTGTGCCTGTCGCTACCTCAGTTTCCTCGTCTATCATCAGGAATAAAACCACCAGCCTGGAAAGATCGTCCCCGGGATCCGAGGTGCAAGATGGCGGGAACTGTGCTGAGAACAGAGGGGATTACCATCACGCTTTGCATTTTTATTTTTAACCTGCATGAAATTCTGGAAACCATTGGCTGCCAAGAAATGCTAAGCTGTAGTTTACGTTCCATGGGGAAATGGGTTTATTTTAAGTGGGGTTGCATGGTGTGCAACTTATTTATTTGGGAAACATGGATAGATCCAAGGCAGCCCCAGCTGCCCGGATCTCTCCTTGGCATTGTCTCCTAGTACGCACCAACAGTCTGTCCACAGTTAAGGCTCTTTCCAGAATCCAGGAACAGGCTGTTTGCATCCACATTAGGGTTGCTCAGCCTGGGTTTGCACAGCCTGCCCCAAATGCAGCTCCCTACAAGTATAATAACATTTTTCACACCAGAAGAGCTGTGGCTGCTGGGCTCACGAGCACAGAGACACAACAACACCTGGTCCTCACAGCAAGCCTGTGGTGGCTGACAGGGTTCAGGAAGGAGACACTCCGCACTGCTGCCGGGTCCTGCTTCCCTCATTCCTCCACTCTCACCACTAAAGTCTCGGTGCATGAATCACAGAGTCTGTTTCCCAAGGAACCAGACCTGTGACAAAACCTGTGAGTAGCTGTCCCCATTTCAGAGATGAGAAAACTGAGATGCGGAAGATGGAAAAACTCACTGGAGGCCCCAGAGCGGGTGCGCAGCAGAGCTGCGATTCGAACTGCATGTTACAGAGTCAGAGGAGCCACTGACAGTGTTGATGAAGTCTGCCTGGTGGACCAGAGACCTCTGGAAGGGGTGGCATTTGACCTTTGAATGTTCGCCCCCCGGGAAGGCAGTAGAGTGGGGAGGAGGGTACTTCTGGCCAATGGAGCAGCTCAGTAGAAGCCGTGGTTCTACTTCCTCCCTTCTGTGCCCACCAATTGCCCCCAGAGTGGCCTGTCCCCTGTCTCCACACCTACCTTCCCAGAGCCAGGCAGCTTATATCAACACGTCGGCCAGGGCCTCCTGTACACCGTGTCCTTCCCAAGACCACCAGGGCCCCAATCACTGACTCCCAGGAGAGCAATTTAAACAGGGGAGTAGATGCTTGCAAACTCACTGGAAAGGCTGAAGAGGGTGGCAGCCGAACCTCCTGGAGTGACCGGCCAGGGTGGCCGCTGTGGCCTCCCCCCTCAGGAGGTTGGGGAATCAGAGGCCACCCCTTCGACTGTGTGCTCGAGAGCACGTGGCACTGGGCAGATGGAAAATTTTATAGCGAGATGTGGGGGTGGTCACATGGGTATATGCATCCAAGTAAAACATTATCAAACATTATCACTTTTTGCACTTCATGTAGTAGAGTGTACCTCATTTGAAAAGAGCCACAACTACAGCTGCCATTGGGGATCAGCAAGGGGAACTCAGGAGGTCGCTGCTGAAACTGCTTCTCGACACCCGCGGAGACGGAGAATGACCCTGGAGCACAGAGTCCAGCCAGCGCCGAGGCCACACGGCCCCTCACCCCCCGAGGCCTGCAGGAGCCACTCTCCGCGTGACACGCTTGCTGCAGACACACGCCCTGGCTGCCAACAGAAAGCAGCCCGCGGCAGTGGGAAGAGGGCCCTGCCTTGCTTCTGCTTGGCTCCGGCCGCCTGTGTTTGGTGGAACCTAATTTGTCTCACAGCCAGAGCTGCAGGGTCATCTGGGAAACGTAGGTGTTGGCTTTCCAGCGTGGAAGGCAGTGAGCGGGGTTCTGAGGGCCGGCAGCCGCAGGGACCTTGCCGCGTCCGCTTCAGCCGCTCTGTAGCCCATCAGCATCCGACATGCCCTTTCGTATTTGCGTGTATCGTCTTCTTCCCACCAGAATGCGGGCGCGGCCGCACAGCCCCGCGCCTGCGCAGGACTTGGCTTATAGCAGGTGCTCAAAAATATTCGCCGAGTGGATGACAGCATCTCCTTAAACCACTGCAGCTGACCTCTCTGCCCCCAGCCTCTTGCTCTTCGACCCTGCACAGTGCTACCAGAGACCCTTCCCCCAGATAAAGCTGACTGTCTCTCTCCCTTGCTTAAAATCCTGCTATGGCTTCCAGGAGCCAAAGGATCAAGTCCAGACTTCCCTGCTGGCCTGATAAGCCCGTGTCCCCCACCGCCAGGTTAGTGTTCCTGACCGACTCGCAGCACCGAGCTGTGCCCTGCCTCTCCTCGTGTGCAGTTCCCTGGCTTGGACACCCTCTCACACTCCACGAGGCAAACTCCTGTTCATCCTTCAGAGCCCAGTCCAAAGCTCCCCACCTTGCCAGGGTCGTGGCTCTCTACTTGTCCCTTTCTCTTTCCTTGCCTGTCTGCTCTCCAGACAGCTCCTGGCAGCCAGCGACCGTGTCTTAGTCACCTCTGCAACCTCAGAACCCATGCCTGGAACAGAATGGCAAGCAGGAAATGCTGAATGGGTGGGTAGGTGAATGCAGGGCGAGTTCGAAGAGCAGGGGGTTGCCCAGTATAGCTTAGAACTTAGCATATATTTGCACACTGACTCCCTGACTTCATCCGCATCTACACAACTATGGTGCTACAGAGTAGTGGGGGGCGGGGTAGGGTAGTTTTTCACTCCCATTTTATAGGCAAGGAAACTGAGGCCAGGAAAAGTTCAAGCAAGACACAGTGGCAAGTGGCAAAGCTGAGACCAGAGGCACAAGCCCAGAGGCGGTGCTCCTGAGCTCAGCTTGCCCCAGGGCGGCATGAAGTGCTGCAATTAAGACCTCTGGGAGAGGGGCCCTTTGATCCAAATTATATAGCCCCTTGTACTCTGGGGCAATTAACGCAGAGCCACCGGATGGCCTTTGCAGCTGGTGCGGCCGCGTGGGTGACATAGGGGCATCATTATCTGGTGCCACGTTGCCTGCCCCGCCCAACCCCTGATGGAGGGCCCCAGCGGTGCCCGGCACAGCTGGACAGGGCACAGATTTCCATGCTGGAGAGCTCAGGAGGCGTCTGCCCTGCAGGCTCTAAGCCGGGGCCCCCAGCACCAGAGGGAGCTTCCCCAGACCGCCGGCTCCTGCCCTCACCCCTTCCGTACTGGCTCAAGTCTCCCCTCCTCGAGAGCCGCACTTTGATCACCCTGCTGAAATCTGTAGCGCTCTCTTCCAAATACACTCCAATCCCCGTCACCAACCTGACCCTTCCTGTTGTTTATGATGCTTCCCCCAACACCTTGAAGGAGCCTGGAGGATGGCAGACATTCCAGAGATACTTGTTGAGCGAATGGATGAAAGAGGCTTCCGTGAACACATACTCGAACGTAAGGAACTAGCACTGTGACTGAGCAGTCACCTCACCGCTCTCCAGGCCTCCGCGTGCCCCTCTGTGGAATGGGGAGAGGCCTCCCTGCCTTGCCCAGCCATTGGAAGACTCTCGGAGGTAACAGAGGTGGGGCCCTTGCCAGGGGCCTGGAGCTTAGCAGGGTCTCAAAACATTTCTCTTTGCCCTTCGTATCCAGAGGTGCTCTCCCCTCGACTCCTGCAGAGGCACTTGCTACTCATTTAATATAATGTCATATCTCTGAATGAGTGACTGCCCAAAGGTAGGGCACCAGGGTTCCAGGTAGGTACTGCTGCATAACAAACAGCCCAAACCTAGCAGTAAAACCATTTTATTCTATGTCATGATTTGAGGGTGAGGGACCAGGCTTCATCCATGGGGTGTTGATGAGGTCACTTAGTGACATTCAGCAGGCAGCGGGCTGGGCTTATCTGGAGGGGTGTGCAGACACACAAAGACAAGTTCAGAGTGGGGTCTTTACATGTGTGTTCATTATCCGAATCCCGGCAGGCACAGGTGGCAGAGGGGAGCGGAGACTCACTAGCGAATGGAGCACTCGTGCTGTCATCCCCAGCAAGCAGCCCTCTCCGTTCAGCTCCAGCACTCACCTTGTCAAAACCATACATCCTCGTCTCTGCTCAAGGCAGAGCAGTCGGAGGCCATCTGACTTGCCCGACTGCAAACAACAGTCAGGAAATACTTGCTGTCTTAGGTGGAGAATCCTGAGATTCTCTGGGAGCCGACCCGCACGCAGGAAATTTCCCAGGGATGCTCTGGGCAGACAGACCGTAAGGGAGCGAGGGAAGTAGCTGACCTGCACCCCGGGGGCTCTGGAGCTGGGATAAGACTGCAATTGTCCCAAATCGAGGCCAGGCTCCATACCCTGACCGTGACCAGCCCAACTGATGCAGGCTGCCCACTGAGGGGAGGGGCGTAGCCTTGGGCAAAGCTGCTGTCCTCTGCGGAGGAGAGCTTCTGGGAGGACTCCGCTGTGTGGTGTCCACAGGGTAATGAGGGCCTGGGTGGGATGAGCGGAGGGGCAGACGCAGGACCCCGGAGCATCCAGCTCCCACTACCACTGTAAAGCAAACTCCAAAGTTTGCAAAGATGCATGCTTTCCTAGAAGCGGGTAAGAAGTGTTCTTAGGATAGGATAAGAGGCTTCCGATCACTGCTGTAACAAATGACCACAAGCTTAGTGACTTAGACAACACACAGTTACGACCTTACAGTCCTGGAGGTCAAACGTCTGAAACGGGTCTCAGGGGGGCAAAAATCAAAGTGTGGGCCAGGCTGTGTTCCTTCTGGGGGAGAAGGGACTTGGCCTCTTCCTGCTTCCAGAGGCCCCTGCATTCAGTAGGGCCACGGCCCTTCCTTCCATCCTCAAAGTTCATCCCTCTGACCTCTGGTTCCTGCAGCACATCTACTTCCTGTGACATTGTCCCTCCTGCCTGCTTCTTATGAGGACCTTGCGACAACATTGGCCTCATTCAGCTAGTTCGGGAACATCTCCCCATCTCAAGGTCCTCAACTGCATCACGCCTGCGGAATCCCTGTACCATGGAAGGTAACATATTCGCAGGTTCCAAGGATTAGGACATGGACAGCTTTCAGACCATTCTTCTACCTGCCACCAAGCTTTTCAAGAATTTCTTCTGCCACAGCAAAACTTGGGCCAAATGAGGCTTTGGTGGAACTAACTCGGGGAACGTGTGATGAAGAGCAAACCCATGACGACAGCACAGGAGCTTTCCAGGGGAACGTTTGGGTGCCCAAAGCTTGGGAGAGGCCCTGGGAGCACTAATGCATTCCTCAAACGCTGTGAAAAATGCTGCCCTTGGCTTGGTGGGACCTCTTGTCCTGTAATTTGTCAGATCTCTGGAAGGGTCAACTCTCGTCTTGTCCTAACTGGTCCCAGGAATTAGTCCATAGTTTTAATAGGACTAGGTGTCTGAAATCTGAGATAAACTGTTTCACAATTTTAACTTTCATTTACAAACTAAACCCTGAGCAGCCTCCTCCTGTCCTGCATTATTTATCATGACTTTTTGGTGCCTTTCCCGGAACCCTGTATCATCCATAGCCAGGCCGTCCATCTGTGAATGGCAGCTAGGTCGAGTCTCCATGAGACACAGTACAGGGCAGAGGAGGAGGGGCTGATGCTGCTAGGAGGACGGGGCTTGAGTCAGTTAGACTTCACAGGCGAGCTGACCCTGAGGTGCAGTGCTGGCTTGGCTGGCAAAACAGAGAGTGCGCGTCAAGCCGGAGGGTCACATAAGCACAGAGCTGTGAAACCATTTGGAAGGTTCTGGAAGGTTCTGGAACTCTAAGATGTTCCAAAGGGGTGCAGCAATAATGGGAGGATACTGGGAAAGAGAAGGAAGGAAGGTATACTACAGATCACATTGGGGTAGGGCAAGAACCACAGCTCCTCCCACAGAGAACCCACCTGAGTCATTAGGACTATACACAGAATAGCAGCTGCTTGGGCTCCCTGGACAAAGAGCAACAAGACACAGGAAGGAGAGGCAGCAAAGGGTCGTGGTGAGGAGTCAGGCCCCTGAGCCAAACTGCCTGGGCTCACATTCCAGGCTTGACCACTCCTAGCTATGTGACTTTGGGCAAGGTACTTCACCTCTCTGTGCCTGTTTCCTCATGTCTCAGGAGGTGGTTAAGAACATGCAATGACTTAGCTCAGGCAAACCTCTCAGGCCAAGGTTGGGCATAGGAACAGCATTTAGACATCTAATGTTGTTGGTTCTCTTCTTAGAAACTCATTTTACTTTTGAATCATCTTGTTTGGAAGAACGTTATGTTTGGAACCCATAACTCATGTGACAGCCTTCATCTGCATTATTTTGGTTTCCTTCCTTCCCTTTAAAAAAGCCCAGCTTTATTGAGATACAACTGACATACAATAAACTGTATACATTTTAAGTGTACAATTCGATAAAATATTAGCACATGTATGTGACCACAAATCTATCATCACAGTGGGGTTTATCGACATAAAGCATCATCCCCTGCAGTTGCCTGCAGTGTCTTTGCAACCCCTTCCCTCTCCCCTTGACTCTGCAGCTCAGGCAGCCACTGCTCTTCTTTTTGTTATTACGAGATTTTCTAGAATTTTATGTAAATGGAATCATACAGTGTGTACATTTGGCCTGGCCTTCTTTCACTCTGCATGATTAATCTGAGATCTGTCCGGGTTGCGTGTGTACCGATGGTTCGTGACATTTTTCTTGCTGAGTAGCGCTGCATTGTGTAGCTCCGTCACAGTTTGTTTACTGTTCACCTGCTGGCGGACATTCAGATTGTTTCTGTAGCAGTTTAGGGCTATTGTAAATAACGCTGCTGGGAACATTCGCTTACAGTTGTGTGCGCTTCCACCTCCCTTGACTAAATGCCTAGTAGTACTATCTAGTGGGCTGGGTGAGTGTGTATCTCTTTGAGAAACTTCCAAACTATCTTCCAAAAGATCATACCTTTTCGTGTTCCTACCTGCAGTGTATGAGAGCTCCAGCTGTTCCACGTTCTCACCAGCAACGGTTGGGCAGTCATTTTAATTCTAGTGAGTGAGTAGTGATCTCTCTTTGTGGTTTTAATTCCCTAATGGTTCATGATACTGGACATCTTTTAATATGAATATTTGCCATCTGCATATCTTTGGGGAAGTGACTGTTCATATCTTTTTTTTATTATTATTTCAGCATATTATGGGGATACAGATGTTTAGGTTACGTATGTTGCCCTTGCCCCCCCCACCAAGTCCGAGCTTCACGCATATCCATCCCTCCATATCTTTTTCCCATTCAAAAAATCAGTTTGTTTGAGTTCTTATTAGTGAGCTGTAAGAATTCTCTATATATTCCAGATACAAGAGATACAAATTTGTTTGTGTTTTTTGTTTGTTTGTTTTGGATATATGTTTCACAAACAACTTTGCCTAGTTTGTTGCTTGACTTTTCATTCGTGTGTCTTTTGAAAAACAAAAATTTTAAATTTGGGTGAAATACAATGTGATGTTTTTCTTTCGTATTTGGAGGCTTCTGTATCCTGTTTCAGAAATCTTTCCCAAACCCAAGATCACTATTATTTTCTCCTATGCTTCCCTCTGGAAGTTTTGCAGTTTTAGCTCTTACATTTAGATTTACGATCTATTTCAAGTTAGTTTTTGCACGTGTTTTGAGGTCAATGTCAGGGTTTGTTTTCCTGCCCATGGCTATCCACTCGTTACAGCACCACTTGTTGAAAGATTATTTTTTCCTTACTGAATTGCCTTGGCACTTTGGCACAAGTTGAATGTTGGTCCTGGTTCCAGGTCAGACAGAGTCTGACTCTCCCACTGAATGCAGCTATAAAACCTGGACAGACTGCACGAGCAGTTATATGGGGCTTGGAAAAGGAAAGAGCAAAGGAGGACAAAGGAAGTACCACTGAGAAAACAAGTCTACTGTTTTTTAAATGCAGCTGGAAACCCAGAAGTGAGAGCCATGGAGCTGCAGGAGAGGCAGCCTACTCTGGCTCAGGGAGTGGGAAAGAGAATCTCAACCCTCAGCGCAAGTGTGGCAATGCCCAGGGTTTTCTCCCATTCTCTCGCTGCCACCACCCAACTCCCAAGCAACCCTGGGCTGCGGTAGAAATACCAGCAAGGGGAAGCCGCGGGAGCCTAAGCTGGAAGTGGGTCTTGCCTCCCCAGGGCTGAGACTGTGGTCTCGAGTAGGGGATCAACCCTCATGGCTTTTCGTCTCTCTCTGTCCTTCTGCCACTTGGCCCTGTGTGTGGGCCCAGTTGTGCAAATGTGAAGCAGAGCAGATTAATTGAAGCCCCAGTGTTCTCGCCGGAGGACTGAAAAGGGAAACTCCAGGAAATTGCAAAGTATTTGGGAAACCATAGAGAGAGAGGAATTTTGGAAAGTGACCTCATAAAGTTGTTTATGAACTGGATTTATCCCTCAACTCCTGACCTGCGACTGTGTGGGTCCTATCCTATTTAGCGTGCCTAAGACTTTGAGAACTGAAGAAATAAACAGACTCCCACCCAAGTCCCAGGCTAGTCAATACTAACCAATGGACGGAGCACCCACCCATTGAACTGGGACAGATCTAAATAGCATGACAATGGCTCATTTATTTTTCTCATTTATTACTATAAATTTCCCTCTAAGCTCTGCTTTGACTGCATTTCACAAATTTTGGTAATTTTTGTTTTACTCTTTCAATCATTTTGAAATATTTTCTAATTTCCCTTTTGATTTCTTCTTTGACCCACTGTTTTTTAGAAAAGTATAATTTTCAAATATCCTTATGCTATTGATTTCAAATTTAATTTCATTGTGATCAGAGAACATACTTTATGTGATCTGAATCCTTTTAAATTTATTGAGACTTGTTTTATGACCCAAAATATGATCTATTTTGGTAAATATTTCATGTGCACTTGAAAAAAATGTATATGTTGCTCTTGTTGGACAGAATCATCTAGAAATATTAACTGGGTCAACTTGGGTGATAGGGTTGTTCAAGTCTTCTATGCCTTGGTGATTTTTGCTCTACTCATTTCATCAATTATTGAGAGAGAATGTTCAAATCTGTGACTAATAGTGCACTTGTCTATTTCTCCTTTCAATTCTATCAGTTTTTCCTACATGTATTTTACAGCTCAACTAATATGAAGATAAACATCTAGGATTGTTCTATCCTCCTGATGAATGCCTTCTTTATCATTTAAAAATTATCCCCTTTATGCCTGATAATATTTTTAGCTCTGAAGTCTACTTTGTCTGATATTAATATAGCCACTCCAGCTTTCTTTTGATTAGTGGTAACATGGGTTTTTCCATTCTTTTAGTAAGAAACAATTTGTGTACAGTCATGTGCTGCATGACATCATTTCAGTCAACAACAGACCACATATGTGTCTGTGGTCCTGTAAGATTATAATAATGTATTTTTCCATGTTTACATATGTTTAGATACACAAAAACTTAACATTGTATTGCAGTTGCCTACAGTATTCAATATAGTAAGATGCTCTACAGGTTTGTAGCCTAGAAGAAATAAGATATGCCATACAGGCTAGGTGTGTAGTAGGCCGTGCCATCTAGGTTTGTGTAAGTATATTCTACAATGTTCGCATAATGATGTAATCACCTAACAACACATTTCTCAGAATGTATCTCCATTGTTAAGCAATGCATGACTGTATTTATGTTTACAGTGGGTTTCATGTAGGCGACATACAGTTGGATTTTGCTTTTTTATCCAATCTGACAATTTCTGCTTTTTAATTGGAGTGTTTAGATCATTTACATTTAATGTAATCATTAAAATGGCTGGGTTTAAATCTACCATCTCACAATTTGTTTTTTTAATTGTCTCATTTGTTTTTAATCCTTGTTTCCCTCTTTTTTCCATTTTTAAAGTTTATTTATTTGTATTTTAATGACTCCCCATTGTAGTTCCTTTGTTGGCTTATTAGTTATAGCTCCTTGCTTTGTTTCATGGTGCTTTAGGGCTGATAAGTATACATTTTCAACTTGTCACAGTTTACCTTCGAGTGATATTATACCACTTCACAGTGTAGTGTAAGAATCAAGCTCATCCTGGCCTTTGTGCTGTTGTCATACACTCAACTTCTATAGTTTATAAAGCATGCATAATTCTTGTTTAATTTAAATTGTCAATTATGTTTTAAAGTGGTCCGAAACAAGGAGGAAAAACCCTTTACATATCCACATACTGACCATTTATGCTGCTCTTTTTTCCTTTGTGTAGATCCAGACTTCCATACGATACCTTTTTCCTTCACCTGGATAACTTCTTTTCATATTTCTTGTAGCTCTGTTATGCTGCTTTGAATTTCTCTATGTACTTTTCACCTTTGCTTTTTTTTTTTTTTTTTTTTTTTTTTTGAGACAGAGTCTCACTCTCTTGCCTGGGGCGAGTGCCGTGGCGTCAGCCTAGCTCACAGCAACCTCGAACTCCTGGGCTCGAGCAATCCTACTGTCTCAGCCTCCCGACTGGCTGGGACTACAGGCATGTGCCACCATGCCCAGCTAATTTTTTCTCTCTATTTTTTCTTTCTATTTTTGGTAGAGATGGGGTCTCACTCTTGCTCAGGCTGGTCTCGAACTCCTGAGCTCAGAACGATCCACCCACCTCGGCCTCCCAGAGTGCTAGGATTACAGGCTTGAGCCACCACGCCCGGCCTAACCTTTGCTTTTTTTATTTCACCTTTCTTTGTAAAAAAATTTTCACTGAGTATAAAATTTTCATTAACAGTTTTTTTTTTCTTTTAGTTCTTTAAAGATTCCGCTGCACTTCTTTCTGGCTTGTGCTGTCTCCAATGAGAAATCTGCTGTCATTGTTATCATTGTTTTCTGCACATAGTATCTTCTTTTATAGACTACTTTTAAGATTTTTTCTTTATCAATGCTTTCAAGCAATGTAATTATGATGTGCCTTGCTGGGGTTTCTTCATATTATTTGTACTTGGGTTCACTGGGCATTCTGGTGTAAGTTTTCATCAAATTTGGGAAATTTTTACCTATTAATTCATCCAATATTGTTTCTATTCTTTCCTCTCTTTTCTTTTGTGGACTGCAACTATACATATATTAGCAGACTGAAAGTTGTACCACCACTCACTGATTGCTCTGTTCAATTTTTCCCATCTTTTTTTCCCCTTTGTGCTTCAGTTTTGAATAGTCTCTATTACTAGGTCTCTAAATTCTCTAATCTTTTTCTCTCTACAGTTTTTAATTGGCTATTAATCTCATAAAGTGTTTTGTTTAAATCTCAGGCATTGTAGTTTTCATTTCTAGAAGTTTGATTTAGGTTCTTTTTATATCTTCCATGTCTCAACTCAACATGTCCAATCTTTTCTCTACTTCCTCGGACATAGACATATAGTGACAATGACTGTTTAGGGTGCTTGTCTCTTAATGCTGTTTGTTATCTGTGTCATTTTTAGTTCTGTCTCTATGGATTGATTTTTTCATCATGGATCTTATTTTACTGCTTCTTTTCATGCCTGGTAATTTTTTATACCATATATGATGATTTTTATTTTCATGTGTGCTAGATATTTTTATATTTTGTAGTATTCTGGAGCTTTTTCTGCAACACAGTTAAGTAACATGGAAAGCATTTGTTCCTTTTGAGGCTTCTTTTTAATCTTTGTTAGAAGGTATCAAGTCAGGCTTTAGTCTAGGGCCAATTTTAGCCACTTGTGAGGCCATAAATCCCTTTCTGAACACTCTACCTAATATCCTTCTACCTGTAAGGTTTTTCCACTCTGGCTGGTGAAAACCCTATTTCTGGCCTGTTTGAGCTCTAGGGCTTGTTCCCTCTGAGTCTTCGGAGGAGGATGCCTTCCTGCATGTGTGTGCTGCCCAGTACTTGGAGGAACACTCAAGAGGAGCCCTTGGCAGATCTGTCCGTGCTATTTTCACCTCTCAGGGATTCTGCACGAGCTTTAGCCACTTTAGCCACTCCCTGTACTCCCAGCTTCACCTCCTCAGCTCATGGAGACGTTCAAGTTCTGCCCGGATTCCACCTCTCCTGTGGTTTGAAGGGGTCCCCCCAAATTCATGCACTAGCAACTTAACCTTCAGTGTAACAGTGTTGGGAGGTATTCGGGTCATGAGGGCTCCACCCTTATGAACGGATTAATGCTGATTATAAAAAGGCTCGAGGCTCAGAATTGGATCTTTCGCTCTCTCTCTGGCCATCTCTTGCCCTTCTGCCTTCTGCTATGGGATGACATAGCACGAAGACCCTCGCCAGAGTAGCCTCCCCGCTCTTAGACTTCCCAGTTTCCAGAACTGTAAGAAATAAATCTCTGTTCTTAGTAAATTACCTGTTCTCAGGTATTCTGTTAACAGCATAAAATGGAGTAAGACAGCCTCCCTACACTGTTCTTGGGAAATGGTCTCTAGGCAGTAGGCTGGGGCAGTTGCAGCCTTGTTCGTTGTTTTCTCTTTCTCAAGGGTTTTGGTCCTGCACTGCCTCATGTCCAGTATCTGAAAACTACTTTGTCACATGTTTTGTCTTGGTTTTTTATTTGTTTCAGAGGGAGACCAAATCTGGTCCCTGTTACTACTTCTTTGCAAGAAGTGAAAATACTCTTATAACACTTTAAAGTAGGTTTTCCCTCCCCTTTAACAGACTGTGAAACTGAGGTGCAGAGGTGTTGAAGGATTTCCCATGGTCACCGAGCTGTGACATAGAAGCTCTGTGCTTGCAAACCAGACCCCTGCCTTGGAGCCCTGTGTTGTTCCCCACGCCTCCATGCTGCTAACCCCAAGAAACTGACGGGGCGTGGGCATGAGGAACCACAGTTAAGCCACTAGGATTGTTGCTGCCAGGTCTTCACCTGCACTAGAGGTACTCAGGCCAGCGGATTGATCCTAGTGAAAATTTAAGAAATGCTACGGACCCTCTTCCCTGAAAATTACATGCGTATATTGCTCATTTTGCATACAATTTTAGGAACTCTTTGAGGCCACTGTGATAGAGACAGCTGGTGGTCTATTGAATATCCAGGTCCTTCTTTCTCTCTCTACTAGTGCTCCAATTTTGTTGGGAGGCAGCAATGTACCGATGCAAACCCAGTGTCTCAGCCTGTCCTGCAGTCTGCAGTGACCAATAGAATGCATGGGAAAGATCTTTCCAGCAAAGGTCTTAAAAGGGAAGGGGAAACTGGCATGCACATTTTTGCCCCTCACATTTACCCCTTCTTCCTGCTCAGAAAGACGTCCTGATGGTGGGGGTGGAGAGGGGCTGTCCCGCAACCAAGAGGATAAGAACCACAGCTGTGGATGGTGGCACTGAGCAGAGGAGGAGTCTTATTGTCTGAGGAGCCCTGGACCCTGGACTGGCTATTTCCAGAATTCTTGTGCCAGTGGAAAGTGAGTCCGATTCGTCTCATTTTACACCCTGGTAAGTGGCCACGTCTTACTTCATCTCTTTCATGTTTCACTCCTTCGCTGCTCTGTAATTTTCATGCAAACACAGGGCCAGAAACGTGGTGAGAATGTTGCAATGAAAGTGGCAGAAAGTGCTGCTGGAAAGTGTAAGACAACACATGAACACCCACCGCAGTAGAACACGCAGAAGCTGCTCGCGCGGGTCCTCGCCAGACCCAGGCCCTGAGGGAATGGGACAATAAGCGGGAGCAGAGCTCGAGATTGTCCCCCTGCTCTGCCTCCCTCTCTCTGAACCGTGTTTCCATCAGCATAAAAGGACTAATCTCCGTACCAACCTTTGCTTTCTCCTCAGCTTTGAGATGATGAGTCCAACGGCTCGTTATTGATTTACCCTCTCCCTATAAAGCCATGTGGAAATTTTAAGGCAGGCCCTACATAGCAAGGGGCATTTAACCTTGACCTGCAGGTCAGCCTTGTCTATTGTTGCCGATTAGGGACCATTTCCTGCACAGGTGAGAACCGCAGGCTGTCCTGCGGAATGGGTGTGGTGTGTTCGTATGCATGGCCGTGCTCCAGGCCTGGGGACCGGGAGGCTTGGTCAGCTGATGAACTCCATTCAGCTTGTGCTGCTGGAGGGCAGTGATGCCAAGGCGCTAAGATTCAGATGGGCCAGCCAGCTTCATGTCCTGTCCGTCAGCCTCAGTGTACTCTGCTGTTCGCAGGGATGACGGTAGTACCTTCCTGAGAGGAATTAGCATAATTAAAGGAGATAAAGAGGATTAAAAGTGTTCTTGATGCCAAGCCTTTGGCACAGTGCCTGGAGCACAGGGGCTCTAAGTGATGATGATCGTTACGATACCGTGTGCCTGGTCGTGTGCTGGAGGATGTGGAGAAAGTCGGGAATCAACGCAGCGCGGCGGTGTGCTCAGTGCCTGACATTCCTGACTACCTTTAAAACTCTCAACGCTTATCAGGAAGATCTCTCTATTTCATCTCGTTTTGTTTTTCATAATACCTCTGCCAACTAGGATTTTATTATTTCATTCCATTTTTCAATAGTTGAGGAAATTGGCTGAGAGAGGTAAAGACCCTTGTCCAAGATCATGTAGCTGGTCAGTTGCAGGGCCAGGTCTGTGTGGCTTTGACACAAGCTGATCCTTGCCTTTAGTGACTTACCCTGTCCATTTAGTGTGAGAGGAGCCACCTAAACAATATGCAGCCCAACCTCAGACCATGCTACTATGTAATGAGCAATGTGTGAATGTTCTGGAATGCAGATTAAAGTAGTCTAGGAAGTCTCATTTTTGGGAGGAGAAGGAGGAGGAGGAGGGGAAGGAGGAGGAGGAGGAGGAGGAGGAAGGTATTCTAGGCAGAGGATCTGCGTGAACAAAATCACAGAGACAGATTTAGCCCAGGGTGTGAAAGAGCTATTTCCAGAGATGAAACTGGTTAGTTAAGAAGCACCCAGATATTAGAGGTCCTAGAAGGATGAACTTATAAGAGTTTATAAGAGTTTAGCTTAGTCTACTAGTTCTTTTCACCAGGAGGAGCCACTGGAAATTTTGCACGTAAGAACAATGTGACGAGTACAGAGGGTTTGCAGGAAATTCACCTGGCAGTGTATGCAGGATGGACCACATGGGAGAAGAAGTAGGTAGCTGGGATCCTGGAGCAAGGATGGGCAAATAAAAGAAGCAGATCAAACTGAAATAATGGAACAGGGATGATGGATGAGAGTACTAGAAGTTTATAAAGGGTGGACAAATCAGGGAGCCTGAAACGGTTTTTGCATGGTATATTGGAGAGCTTTCCTTGAAGCCTAAAGATTAGGGCAGCAATCTTAGAAGGAACAGTGTGGCGTGGTGCCTAAGAGAAGGCTGTGAAGTGGGACAGCGATGGAGTGGATGCTGAGTCTCCTTGTTACCAGCCATGTGAACTTGATCAAATCTCTGGGGGCTTTAATTTCCCCATCTATAAACTAAAAGAGATAAATATAGTTCTTATCTCAAAGGGTTGACGAGGGAATTAAAAAAGAGTATGAAGCTAGCACTGCACCAGAACACACAGTGTATGCGCTCAGTGATACTAGTCACTGTTACCACCACCACCACCTCCACCATCACCACCATCACCACCACCACC